>JAHKKF010468602.1:0-11571 GCA_019740295.1 Labeo calbasu | reverse complement strand
AAACACAACCATTTTTACTGTTGTTACTGATTGATTGAAGATTTTTGTATGAATCCTGTAAGTCAGTGATTCAATGACCCATATGTAAGAAGAGTAATTTGCTTCATTCTTGAATTAATCAGACATTTGAAAGAATTGGCTGAATGAATGGTGGTGTTTAGTGTCGCGCCAACAGCAGCATCAAGCGTGCCATCAGCACAGCTCAAAACGCTATAGGCTAAACCTTGCCACAAAGCCCCAGCAAAAATAATTACTATGAATGTGTCTGGGGGGGATAGTAAGGAGATATTTAAATTATTTATTAAGAAATTTGTGTTTTCTGAGTCAGTATCGCAAAAATGAAGTTGATTATCTTGACTCGTCATCAGGCGCGGGTTTAGAGAAAAATCTTTATGGATTACGTAATACATTTTTTTGTTTTCAATTTGAATTATTTCATTTTAAAGTAGTTATTTAAAGCTTTCTATGTATACATTTATCATGTCTGTGAGGCAAGTATTCACTGAGTTTTTTGTGAAGCACTCCTGCTCAACACAGAGACATCTTTATTTTACAAAAGCACAATGTTTTGTTGATACTGTGAGTGTACAGAAATAAAAGCAGACTCTTTACAGTTCCAAATGATGTATTACTTTTACCTTTATGAGCAAATATTTTAAGTTGTTTTCCCTGTTAATAAGAAAAAATGCAAGTGATCGCACTGGCATCTCCATGTCCTGCAAAACACACTTTAGATTCCACTCTCCGCACAAACGATTGGATATGCAGCAAACAGTGCACATTTATATAGGTTAAACATTTAAACTAACAGTGATATGCTTGAAGTATTATATCTGTTGATTTATTTTAGGCAAGTCCTGATCATTTGAGAAGGCAAAATTGATCAAACGTGATCAACTCACTGTCTGCCACTGGTCACTTGTTCGTTACTTTAAAAAAAAAACCAAATATTTGATAAAACATGCTTCTAAATTTAATAAAAAAACTAAAAGAAATACTGCTGCTGAGCTGATTAGAATGTGCATCATATGTAAATGCAATGTGCAAAAGATTACATGTAATGCCTGTTTCAGTAGCATAGTGGATATAGGACAGGAGCACCAGGAGCATGTTTGGACACCCTGGTGTAGGATCTAGCATACATGCATAACATATCTAAATGTTTTGATGTTGATTGCTTTGTGCCATTAAACTGGTGTTGACTTTTATTTGTTTGTTTTTCTACCTTAGACCTAATAGCACTGAAAGAGGAGAGGGAAGTACTGAATGAAATTGAGGAGAAAGATCAGTATGAGAATCGTCATGATTTCATAACCGGAGAAAAATCTTTTTGTTCCTCACAGTCTAAAAAGACTTTCACAAGAAAAAGAGCTCGAAGGACAGAAATTAAGAGTCATTTCACTTGTTTTCAGTGTGGAAAGAGTTTCAGTCAACAAGCATACCTTAACAGGCACATGAGAATTCACAACAGAGAGAAGTCTACCAAATCCTCTCAGTGTGGAGAGGGTTTAACTCAAAATGGAAAGCTTGATGTTCACAGGCAAATTCACACTATGGAGAACATTTATACTTGTCAACAGTGTGGAAACGGTTTCACTCATAAAGGAAACCTTAACAGGCACATGAGAGTTCACACAGGAGAGAAGCCTTTCACATGCTATCAGTGTGGAAAGAGTTTCAATCAACAAGGAAATCTTGACAGACATATGGAAATTCACAATAAAGAGAAGCCTAACACATCCCCTCAGCGTGGAAAGAGTTTTAATCAAAGTGGAAACCTTGACGTCCACAGGCAAATGCACACTATGGAGAGCCCTTTTACCTGCCAACAGTGTGGAAGCAGTTTCACTCGTAAAGGAAGCCTTAACATGCACATGAGAAGTCATACAGGAGAGAAGCCTTTCATCTGCCAATGGTGTGGAAAGAGTTTCAGTGTACATGGAAACCTTAAAGTCCACATGAGAATTCACACAGGAGAGAAGCCTTTCACCTGCAAACAGTGTGGAAAGAATTTTAGTCAATATGCAAATCTTGAAGCTCACATGAGAATTCACACTGGAGAGAAGCCTTTCACCTGCAAACAGTGTGGAATAAGTTTCAACCGAAAAGGAAACCTTAATTATCACATGAGAGTTCACACTGGAAAGAAACCCTTCACCTGCCATCCGTGAAGAAAAAGTTTTAAGCAAAAACAAAACCTTTACGCCTAAAGGTGAATTCACAATATAGAGAGAGATTTTTTTTTACCTGCCAACAGTGTGGAAACAGTTTCACTCAAACAGGAAGCCTTTACAGGCACATGAGAATTCACACTGAAGAGAAGTTTCAACCAAAATGATAACCTTAAGTACCAATTAAGTAAAGATTTACTTAAGAGACTAATTCTAACTGAATAAAAACATTGCTGTCTTTTGTCAAACTGTTTGCAGCTAAACTGATGTAATTTTAAACTGAATTGCCTCCGTTGATTCTGCAATTTTCCTGTTTATCATTGTAAAGTGATTTGACAGTCTGCATTACAGAAAAAAAAACTGACTTGACTGACTTGACATAAGAGTTCACGCTAGAGGCAATTATTTCACCAGCCCTCAATACCCTGATATACTCAGTTTGTTTCATTCTTCTCTTGGGGGTAAAAAGAAGAATAGCCCTGCAGACTTTAGATTCGATCCTTATTAAACACAGCAGATCTAGCTAATACAGGGTTATTTAAAAACCACATGTATAGGGCTTTTCACACTTGAAATTGTTGTTACTCCGCCCCAAAATGAAAGTTTTGTCATTAATCACTTACCCCCATGTCATTCCAAATCTGTAAAAGCTTTGTTCATTTTCGAAACACAATTTAAGATATTTTGAATGGAAACCGGGAGGCTTGTGACTGTCCCGTTGACTGCCAAGTAAATACCACTGTCAGGGCCCAGAAAAGTATGAAATACGTTGTCAAAATAGTCCATCTGCCATCAGTGGTTCAACCTTAATTTTACAAAGCTACGAGAATACTTTTTGTACAGAAAGAAAACAAAAATAACGACGTTATTCAACAGTTTGTCTCCTCCGCGTCACCGTAGCACCATTTTGGAGAGTATCCACTGGGAGCAAACAGCGTACGCTGTTCTGTGTCAGCTGCGTCACGCGGATACACTGTTTTCGTCTGAATCAAAGTGTAAATAAGAAAACGTGTCCGTGTGGTGGGGCTGACACAGAACGACGTACGGTGTTTGCTTCCAGGAGATACGCTCCAATATGACGCAGAGGAGACGAATTGTTGAATAAAGTCGTTGTTTTTGTTTTCTTTGCATACAAAAAGTATTCTTGTATACTATTATGGTTGAACCACTGATGGCAGATGGACTATTTTGACGATGTCTTTCATACTATTCTGGGTCTTGACAGTGGTATTTACTTGGCAGTCCATGGGACAGTCACAAACCTCCTGGAACTACATGGGGGTAAAGTGATTAATGATAAAATTTTCATTTTGGGGTGGAGTAACCCTTTAACCCTGGGTCATCCTAAACAGAATCCTGTGGTATCTGTCATCATGTTTCACAATGCTCATACTATACCTGGGGTTAACAGTTAGTCCTTGGTATACATTAACAGACGTTTCGCGTGTCTTCTCAGTTGTATTAAAAAAAAAATTCCCAACGATACCTCAGCTATTTTGTCTGTCAGTTTCTTAAATGTTATTTCTGACCGTGCACCATAAATGCAGTGCTAACCCTGCTCCAGAGTAGGGTTTCATAACCTTGGGTAAAAAGAGGTGCTAACACCGCTTTCAAATTACAAGTGTGAAACGTTTCTTTACCCCGGGTTAAAAGCAGTGATTGGAATAATGATAACCGCAGTGTGAAAAGCCTATATGTGTATTGGAGCAGAGTTGGAACCAGAGTTTTGCATTTCTGATGTAGTATATGGGTGGAAAACCTTAGGAAATCATGCACAATACAGCTACCTTTAAAACCAGAGTAGCTGCTTAAAGTTCTACATTTTCAAATATTTATGATCCTCTTTGTGAAAACGCAGCTAAAGACAAATTTTTGTGATTCACTGTTTTCTACATAAAATCATCATACATAATGTAAAGAACACTCTGTGAAAATATAACCTTGGTATATTTGACATGGCCAAACTCGGTCTATATTAAAGATTTACTTAACTTTAAACTTAAAAAAGCATGTTTTTGAGAAATTCCAATGTAAAGAAGAACTTCTGCCATTTTCATTGATACATGACATTTATTTTAAAATTCTTAAGGTTTTGTACAACAGGTCTATGTATTATGATATGCATGCCAAAAAAGCAAAAGTGCTAAAAACATTGAAAGGAATTATCTAATTCATGTATTTGGGTTTTGAGCAATGTAGTAGCTTAAATCCTGCACTACACCAAAAAATGAAAGAAAAACAGAAATCGAATAATTAAATGTAAAAATAATCACTGCGTAGTCGTCATTGTATGTATTTATTACAAGCTGTTAATTGTTAGAACTACAAAAATTGTTTATCAATAAATGTGAGTGATTCCCTCTTTTATTGTTTGATTATTAACCGGCTAATGTCTGTGTCATTATTATTAATGCATGGATCTAATATAGACTCTTGTATAAACGGCTTGCATGTGTGGCCCCTTTAAAGCCCAAAGTATACTTCAGTTTTTTACATGTACGCTAGCATATGCATACAGTCGAAGATGCAGCCTTTAATATGGATTATACTCCATTGGATAGCGTGCATGAACACAGATGATAGACACATGCACTCTAGAAAGCTTAGTTGACCAGATTTGGGAGAAGTCTGTTGCCCACTAAAAACAGCTAATACATACGGAAGTATGATGAACGTGGTGAACGTGGTAAACGTGGGATGTGGGAGTATAAATCTGGAAGTGTTGAAAAGAAACATTTAAAAAAAAAAAAGAAATTAGTCATCCCAGTTAGTGTCATATACGTTAGCTAAAACAGTATTGACATTGCAGATTTGCCCAGTAATGATAACTAATCTACCTGAGGAATTTGAGATCACCTTAGAGTGTACAAATGGAATAGATGTATGTAGTAGAACTGCTACACCTTTGGATTTCTCAGTAAATGCACTGAAAACGGTATATCTTACTTAGTATTTTTACCAATTACTGTGCTTCACATGTACAGAACATCATATTTTCCCCTTGTATATGTAAGTACAGTGCCCTCCACAAATATTGGCACCCTTGGTAAATATGAGCAAAGGCAGCTGTGGAAATAAATCTTCATTGTTTATCCTTTTGAATCTTTCATTCAAAAAATTCACAAAATTCTAGTCTTTCATTAAAGTAAAACAATGGAAATTGGGGGGAAATCTCATTATGAAATAAATGTTTTTCCGTAGTTCACGTTGGTCATAATTATTGGCACCCCAAGAAGTAAAATATCTCTGAAATATATTCCCATTCATCTTCTTTTTTAGCATACCAGGGTGGAGCTATGAGCATAAAATTGTCCAGCCATAACTTCCTGATGCACAGGATTTTAAATATGAGGAACAAAAAAGCCAAATTTCCTTAATTGTCCATCACAAGGAGTAAAACCAAAAAACATAGTTCTGATGTGCAGAACAAGATTGTTGAGCTTCACAAAACAGAAAGTGGCTGTAAGAAAAGAGCTAAATCACTGAAAATCCCCATTTCCACTGTCAGGGCAATAATTAAGAAGTTCTAATCAACTAAACATGTTACAGATCTGCCTAGAAGAGGACGTGTGTCTATATTGTCATAATGGATGGTGAGGTGGAGACTTTGAGTAGCCAAAGGATTACAGCTGGTGAATTGCAGACATTAGTTGAGTCTTGGGGCCAGAAAGCCTAAAAAAAATCAAATAGCCCCTACATCACCACATGTTGTTTAGGAGGGTTTCAAGAGAAATCCTGCTCGCTCATCCAAAAACAAACTCCAGCATATTTAGTTGTCAGATACGACTAGAACTTCAAACAGGATTGGTTTCTATGGGCAGATGAAACTTAAAAGTTGCATTTTAGGACTAGGTGGTAGTATTCCATAATATTACTACACCTGCCTGAGATAAGTGGGAAACAATGTAGAGCATCTTGAGTGGTAGTACCAGGAGTAGAGGGGAGAGGGTATAAAAGGAAAGAGGTCTCAGCTTAATCGGGGTCATCAGGTGGGCACCCCCCTTCTTTGGTGTTTCAATGATATCAGCCCACTACACCTCCAGAGGGCTCATTGGCACTAACTGGCATCCCAGTTGTGTCCCCCTCTGCTTTCACCTCTGTTATGGGCCCAGACGGACTCCCTCCTCTTAATCCAGAGCCATCGGCTCGATTGTTCAGCAGCACTATAGAAAGGGCCTTGATAGCTTGCCGTTGGAGTTGGCCTCAGACCACTAGTTGCTTAAGCAAATTAATAACAGATCACAAGGTTTGGTCTAAGGTTGGTGGCTGCAATTTCAAGGGGGAAGCACAGTCTTTAATTTAAATCGACAGACAGCTTCCAGTCGCAAGCTCCTCTCAGCTGGTCAGTGTTTGGAGTCTTCACTATGACCCCACTTGCCCGTTCTCTCAGAAACTCCTTCATTTGTGCACAATGACACAACAGAGAAGGTAGGGAGTTGATGATTATCCGGCTGTTCTCCAGTAACGACGCAAGACACTTTAACACCTGATTATGCCTCCACATATACCAGCCTTGCATAAGGCTTACCTTACAGCCAACCAAGATGAACACAAGGGGCATGTAGGATCTTCTCCAAACCACTGTTTAAGGTTCACTGCTGAAGGCAGAACATCATTGGTGGCTCGTAAAAGAAAGCCGATTTGAAATGATTCCATGCCCCACAAGTCCTTCTAAGATATCTCGATGCCTCAGAGCTGATTTAGCCTGTTGTACTACTGCAGCTGGAGTCCACGACCTTCCAGGTCATAGATGGTCAAAGGCCATAAAAGCCGTGGTGGAAGACCAAACTGAAAGAACCAGAGCTTTAATCTGCCAGGAAGCAGATGATTTGATGACTTGTTGATTCTCTCAAGACCACTACAAGTGTTCTGCTTAAGTTGGCCCACTTGTGCTCTGTCCTTGAGGATCACATCATGCCAGCGTCCCAGACTTTTAACTGGTTTCTCCATCACTGTTGGTTTAAGTTCTTCTTCAATGAAAAAACGGTAGTCTGACAGTCTTCCCTTGATTAATGATATGCTCCTAGGTTTACTTGGCCTTATTTTCATCTGGGTCTACTCAATATTCTCCTGCAAATTTTCCAGCTGCCGCCTGGTACAGGCCTTGGTTGTAGTGAGTGTCGTCATATCGTCCATATATGCACTAATAGGAGGAAACCTCAGCCCAGAATTGATCTTCTCACCTCTTACAACCCACCGAGAGGCTTGGATGATTTCAATAGCCATAGTAAAGACTAGCAGTGAAATGGTACATCCAGCCATTATACCTCTTTCCAGCTGTTGCCAAGGTGTGGTGTACTCATCAGTTAATAAGCATGTATAGCTAAGCTGTTATTAAGCTGTATATCTTGAAAGTAAGACCTTACAAGGGCTGTAAAAGCCTCTGGAACCCTAAAATAGTCAAACACTGTCCAAAGAAGACTATGGGGAACCGACTCGAAGGGATGGTCCAGGAACATGACGTGAAGATCTCTTCCCTCTTTTTGGCTGTCTGAATTTGCTGCCAAATCATACTCTTGTGCTCCAAACAACCTGCAAAGCATGGGATTCCTGCCTTCTGCACTGATATATCCAAATATTGTTTTTTTTTTCCAAGATAAGCTGCCAGCCTGCGTGCCATGATACTGAAGAAAAGTTTGCCTTCTACATTCAGGAGGCTGATGTGACAAACCTGGCTGATGTCAGAAGCATCCTTCTCCTTTGGGATTAAAATGCCTCCTGCTCTTTGACAAGCAGTTGTTACCTCTTGTTTTCGCCACACCACCTTCATCAGCTTCTACAAAACGCGAAGGACATCCGGAGCATTTTTATAAAATCTGTATGGGACTCCGTTAAGCCCAGGAGCGGAGGCAGCTCTTGCCTGCTGCACAATGTTTACCACTTCCTTCCACCTAGGCGGACTAACATCTATTTGATGGTCTGGGTCATGCAGTGGTGGCATATCAAGTGGAAGGGAAATCTGGTCGCCCCAACGACTGTCAGTATGAGATATCCTTAAGTAAGTCTCTAAAGGTTCTCACCTCTCCTCAACACCATTAGTGTGTTCTTTATTTCAGCCTGCAGCAGATTTATTCCCTCTTTCTCTTCCTCTGATGATTTCCTCCATTGTTTCTTGAGGTGCCTCCTATCCTTAATAAGCCGTTCCATCTCCTGCTGCCTCCTTGACTTAACAGGAGTGGGTGATATATTCTTTCTCTCTGTTACTCCATATCGCTCAACGCCATAGGTATAGATTATTTTGCCCATTCTATCAAGTTTCTTTACTGCTGTACCACTCACACTTTTGTGATTTTAATGAAAGATCAAAAGGATAAACAAGGCAGATTTATTTCCATAGCTGCCTTTGCTCATATTTACCAAGGGTGCCAATATTTGTGGAGGACACTGTATATGTATATGTATTGAAATATTTACCTAATGAAGTTGGTACTACTTGTTTATTAAACAGGCCCATCATATTGGCCATGCAATGAATATAATACTAGATGAGCAAATATACCACCAGGTAGGTATGGTAGCCATACTGTGTTTGGTGACTGTAGGAAAAACATTTTATTTTCCCTAGTGGAAAATAAATATACTAAAATGTATTTGAAATACATTTGTTTTATGCCACGTAAACTACAAAAAACATTTACATATTTCTGTACTTAATAAAAATGCCCTGCAATTGTACTTTTAGTAAACTAAACTGGTATACATAAAACCTGCTACATTGGAACAACTAATTTTGTACTTAATGCACTTAAATTGTGTGAAAGTAGTGCTGAGGTCCAATTAAAGATACACTTAAGTATATTTGATTTTGCTAAAGTGAAACTATTGCAAGTATCCTTTAGGTTCACTTTAAATGTCTTGCATTTAAAGACTGGTATTATTCAAAGAGCATACAGTCCTCATTAATAGTGACATGAAAACACATTTTAGCCTAATATTAAGAAATGTGCATTGTGCACAAGTGATACTCCAAATATATTAATATATTTATACTCCAATTGATATTAAATAAATGTATTTTAAAAACATTAATCTTATACAACTTTGTTTTAATTTCAGTGGTGGTTATGTTCTATTTTCAGTTTTTGTTTTCAACTAAATGAAAACTTTAATTTCAGTTTTTGTGTTTTTTTTTTTAATTGGTGTATCACTTACCTATTATTACTCCTTATTACTTATCTTATACATCATGTTCAGTGTATGACATTTCTGCATGGTCTAGTGTATAAAAAAAAGGCAAATAAAAATTTGCTGCATCCTTAGCTTAAGATTTGATTTTTTGGTCCACCACCATCTCTAATTTGGTTAATATCTCCCTCAGCATGGCTATGATAAAGAATATTATATTTCAATATTGCAAAAATATTACAGTGCCTAATAATTATACAGAGCAAATACCAACTGGAACCAAACTGATGGTGGTTTGATTTCCATTCTTAAAACTTTAGTAATGTAAGGTATAGGATAGGAGAGAATACAGTGTTGTAATTCAAGGCAACAAGAACAATACTGTATGATTGTTTGTTTGGTTGTTTTCTTCTCCTTCATTTTTGTCCCTTACCTTTATTCTGAAAGAATAAAAAATTCTGAAATTTTCTTTCTGCAAAGCATTCATCTCTGACAGTATGTAAATAGTTCCCTTATTTTACTTTTTCTTATTTGTAATGTATTTTACTTAATTGTATTCATTTATTTTGTCATGATTTTATCATTATATAACACAGAGCAAGGATGATTGCATAAGAAGTGCACACTACAAACAAAATGTATTATTATTATTACTACATAAACACAGACAGCTCTTTCCCAGATGTTTCCGTCTTTCTCTGTGTCTATATATCCAGAGCCACAGAGAAAAATCTGCCCAAACACAGCATGTGTCAGAATGCTATCAACACTAGCATATTACATCAAATAAAACATTCAAATGATAGTGTGTGTGTGTGGATAAAAACCTTTTAAGTAAAACTGAAATTATTTTTCTTGTCAAATTCACTGCTTTTTAATACTAGTATAATAGTTTCTGCAGCTCTTTTAGACAGAATCTCACACTCTTTCATTTGTAGTTCTTAATATTTTCAACACACCATTGGACAACGTGTATTTAAATATGTATTCACGAAGAAATACTCTGCCATTTTAATTTTCGTAGCATTGTGACATTTTTATATTTTAGACAGCAGCGTGAGGACAAGACTTTTATTTTGGTCTCGTGATATGACGTCATACGGCTGCACCGCTCTCCAGCCTTTGTTGTGATTTGGCTGAAGAAAGGTTGGTGCTTTTAAGCTTTAAGAGTGTGTAAATCAGTTTTTAGTAGTTTTTGAAGCAACGTAAAATAGCTTAATTGTTGATTAACATTGCGGTACGTCATCTAACATTAATAAACGTTATTTTTATGAACAGCACTCGCACACGAGTAACAGAAAAGCTGCGTCTCATTTCGCTCCATATAGTGAATTAATTTAGAGTAAACATGAGTTCGGTTACTGACACGTTGTGTTGAAAGAAACGGAGCTCTATGAAACAACGAGTGAATTGAATCAATTGCTTTGCAAAATGAACGTGATTCGAAGCACAAATGCAAATAGCACAAACGTGCCATGACAACTTTTAAAAATCAGTAGCATTTTTTTCGTGTAAACGTAATCTATTAAATTTAATAAGCATGAAATGAACAGATAACAATATAAGTAGGGTTGCCAATTTCAGAAAAGGAAGATAAGGGACAATGTGATTCTTTATTGGAAAATAAGGGACATAATAGGGACACTCAACATTTGTACTGTACCACATATGGCTTTTCACACAATACTTAACCTTGGCTTTATATTTTAGCTATAAAGCTAAAAAAATTTCTAGTCATTATAATGCATTTTGACATGAAATTCTGTTTATGTAAAATACCCATTTCAGTATTAGAATAATCTCTCTGCTAGTCATCATTTAGAAGCATCTGCTACATTTTATTTAGTTTACATGGTTATGAAATAGGGAATGATCTGGGAAGGTTCCTTTTAAGTAAACCTAAAAATAATCTGCATGGAGCGATCTGGGAAGGTTCTATTTATAAAACAAAAAGAAACATACAAGGAAAGTTCTTAGAACGTTCTTTTTTTGTTCCCAAAAATAACCAGATAGGAACCATAGGGTAACATTCTGTGTTTATTGGGTAAAGTGTATATCTGCAAATACGGGACAAACTGTGTTCCATATGGCTTTCATAGAGAATGCATTTTTGATGCCTCAAATACAGGACGATTCTTTATTATATGGCAACCCTAATCTAATACCTAATGTAATATATGACTGTGCATCTAACTAGGTCATTTAAGGCCATTAACTATCAATCTGATTGACTCACTTGGATATGTAGTTCTTTATTTTTCTTTATTTTAATTAT
>JAHKKF010468597.1:0-17078 GCA_019740295.1 Labeo calbasu | reverse complement strand
GTTGTTTGAACTTTAATGTGTGTTGGCAGTGTATGTACAAATCTACCCTATAATGATAAAAATCCATGCAGTGGTTTTTAATTAATTTGTAAAAATAAAATTCCCTTTTTCAAATCGAGCAACTCTCAGATGCCTGTGGGCTGCTCCCACGATAGTTGATGGACATGAGTGTCTTACCTCAGATCAGCTGTAACAGTCCGACCTCCATTGTTTCGATGCCGGAGCAGGGATGTAAGTTAGACAAGAATATCTCCGATTGAGCAGTTGAGGTGTTCTGTTGCTGGATGTAATAATTAACATAGTGGTTGTCATTTACTCCCGACATCTGAGCCGCTAAAGATGCAGTGGATTACATTTGTCTGTGATCTTTCGTGATCCAGCTTCACCTACAGCAGAAGTGAGTATAAGGGTTTTTTTTATGAATCTCTGCAATCACCTTTCCTAATAAAGTGCTAGTTAGCAAGTTTAGCGGCTAAACGTGGCTAAATGCGCTAAAGTAAACAGGCTCGTCACTCCACAGGGAGAAGAGAGGGGCGGGGCGAGCAGAGCTCATTTGCATTTAAAGAAACAATCCCTCAGAATGGGATGATTTTTGCAGAGCTCATTTTGACAAGGTAAAAAGGGTGTTGTTTTACACAACCATTGAGAATTTTTAACGAAAGTGTATTATAGACTTTTCATTAAGACCCTAAAGAATCATATTAACTTGTGGAAAATGGGCATCCGATGACCCCTTTAAGGAATTAGACAACATTCGTGCTATATGTTTTTGAATCACCAAAAAGAGTCATTTCATAAGAGTAGTCGTTTGGGAATTTATTTCGGGAATTGGACTACACTGGTTGCATTGCATGCATTATACTTTTGATTCGCTAACCACACCAGCGGTGCAGCACGATAAGGATTCACTAAAAAGATTCGACTCATAAGAGTCATCTGTTCGAGAATCGGATTGCACATGTGTCACGCTTCAAAAACTAAACAAAACAAATGTCAGGATTTGTCTCGTGGTGAATAGTCACTCAGGAAACACTGTAACAGTAGTTTACCGCTTTGTTCTGCCCGCGTAAATGTAACAATTAACGTTTGAGAACCGAATCAACCAAACGAAATCAACGGAACCGAATCATGAAAATAATTAGATTCTTATATTTCGTAAAATTTCGTTAAATAATTAGATTCTTATATTTCTCGGATCCCAACAATACTATTAAGTGAGTCTTAAGGGTTTGAATAATTTAATCTACTAAATAATGCAACAAATTAAAATAAATACAAATTAGATAATAAAATAATAATAATTAAAAGTGGATTAAAATGGTTAATACAAATGCACATTAAACTAAGAAAGAAATACGATTAAAATAAATAATACATAAACTAAAATGTAATTGAAATAAATTAATAGGCTACATATAACAGTATTGTAGTGAGTAGAAAAAAAAACTTAATGTTACTAGTGTAAAAAAAATATATATATATATATATGATGTAACTCAACTGAAATGTTCCAAATATTATTTAACACACTATTTATAATATTAATTTATTTTTATATTTGAGGGTCCGTGGCATCGAAAAGCCCTGATGTACAGCAGCATCTAGTGGCTGATGCGAGCATCACTCTCGGATGAGGGAGAGACGGAAAGGGAGAGATAGAGCAGCTGGAGCGCTTCACTATGGACCAGCACGGCCGCTGCGCTCTCTGACCGATCGTCTTCACTCTCATTTTGCTTGGACAACTCTCCAAACACACAGGTAGGCGAGCACTACACTGTCCGTGTGCAGATGCGTAGCAGCATCACACATGTTCATGATGGCACAATGAGGAATAGCGCAGATCATCTTGGCTAGCATGGATACTGGTACGTGGAGGCGCTCCTTCCTCCAGAGCCTATGGCAGAAATGAGTCTTCCCGTGGATATCATGAAGGCAGGGGTGTGTGCTCAACAACAAAGCCGACAAAACACTAAATTAGGATGCGTGAAATGTGTGGACGGGGCATTCAGGTGGATGGGAAGATTCGCGTGGAGTCGTATAAGAAGGTGAAGCGTTTGCAGTCACATTTTACAGGTTGGATACAATGAATCAAAGGCGACGTTGAGCCTCTGTGTGTGCAGATATGTTTTTGAGATTGTCATTTATGCAAAACATGATAGTGAAACGACATTCAGATTCAGAGTGTCGAGAAACCTGTAACAAAGGGGGAGAGCGTTTGGTGTGCCCCTGAAAGGGTTAATGCTTGAAAGATGCTGAAGTAGGTTATTTGAGCTAGTCATCCTGAACATGCATGAAGTTATTAGCACAACCCTATTATTGGCTTCTAAATAGAATGAAAGCTTTATGACAGAAACTGTTGAAATGAAGATATATGGGTCAAAAGATAGACTGAGTTAATGCAAGTCCTGCAGTGACTTGAATACACCTGTTTCAAGGTGAACAAATATCAGATTTCTGGATCAAGTCTATTTAGCATTTCAAAACAATTTTTCAGAATTGTTTTTTTTAAATTGTTTACTAAAAATGCACACAATGAATCAAATTTAGCTTTAAAATATTAACATTTTATATTTTAAAAATAACTTTTATGGCATACTTAGACCATTTGTGATTATTTTCACATGTAATTATTATTTTAAAACTATTTTCAGAAGATTTCTTTCTTTTTTTTTTATCATACCTATTTTCCATTGACTCATATACCAACATAGGCATATGTTCATCTTTGTGGTGGATTTTGTGCAATTCTAATTGCTTCCTTAAGTCTTTGTTAAAGTCTTGTAGTAGGGTTTAGGATGTTGGTTACCTGTTTAGTTGTAAAGGAAGACCGGGGCTAGTTGTCACAAGTTATCACAAATTCTTTGCTAATGAAAATGTGACCCTGGACCACAAAACCAGTCTTAAGTAGCACGAGTATATTTGTATCAATAGCCAAAAATACCTTGTATACATCAAAATTATAATTTTTTCTTTATGCCAAAAATCATTAGGATATTAAATAAAGGTCATATTCCATGAATATGTTTTGTAAATTTCCTACCGTAAGTATGTCAAAACTTAATTTTTGATTAGTAATTTGCATTGCTAAGAACTTCATTTGGACAACTTTACAGGCGATAGACTGGGGTATTTGGATTTTTTTTGCACCCTCATATTCCAGATTTTCAAATATTGTCCTATCCTAACAAACCATACATCAATGGAAAACCTATTTATTCAGCGTTCAGATGATGTATAAATCTCAATTTTTTAAAAATTGACCCTTATGACTGGTTTTGTGCTCCAGGGTCACATATTTGCATTGGCACATATAAAAAGATACAGTTCTTTCATCACATGTTGACTGATATCAGTGCATGTTGTCACTGTAAATGTCATAAAATAACATATTACAGATTTACAGTGGAGAATAGCCTTGTAGAAACACAGTTCAAACTTTTGGTTAAAATCTACCACTAAACCAATGCACTTGCAAACAAAACATAAAAAATGCTATAAAACGATTTTATCTTTGAATTTCTCCTAATCTTGCTTTTTAATAAATATGTCATTGTATATGGCAGTATATTGGCTATCATGAATTGCTTATGCTCCTCTTTTGTAAGTTGCTTTGGATAAAAGCATGTGCTGATGTAAATATGAATGTACAAAACAAGCATTTGTGCAGTTTCATTCAAGTTAGAGATATGAGACATGTCCCCCTCCATATGTAGATCTACATGATTTTTTTTTAGCTTGATGGTGATCAAATGTGATTCTCTGATGATGATGAGAAAAAAAGGAATGACAACATTCCAGTTGCAGAGCAAGAACTGGCTTGAAAATGCATTTTTATGAGTTTTATGTCCCTAGACACTTAAAGGAGAAGTCCACTTCCAAAACAGAACCAGTCTTAAGTAGCACGAGTATTTTTGTTGCAATAGGCAACAACACATTGCAATGGGTCAAAATCATCAAATTTTCTTTTATGCCAAAAATCATTAGGATATTAAATAAAGATCAGGTTCCATATAATGGACTGATATGGTGCCCTGATTTTGAACTTCCAAAATGCAGTTTTAATGCGGCTTCAAACAATCCCAAATGCGGTTGTAAACGATCCCAGCTGAGGAAGAAGGGTCTTATCTAGCAAAACGATCGGTTATTTTCATAACAATAATAACACAATTTCTATACGTTTTAATGTAGAATGCTTGCTCATCTTGTATCGCTCTGCCTGAACTGTTTTTTTCCGGTTCGTGACAGTTAGGGTATGTAGAAAAACTCCCATCTCATGTTTTCCCTCAACTTCAAAATTGTCTTATATCGCTGTTTTACCTTTTTTGTTAAGTGTGTTTGATCTTCTTTGCGTGTTCACTTTGCAAAGACTGAGTCGGTACTTCTGCGGCAATGTAGGATGATTTTGAAATGATTTTTGAAGTTGAGGGAGAATATACGATTGGATTTTTCAACATACCCTAACTGTCTTGAAACAGAAAACAGAGTTCAGGCAGAGCAAGACAAGATCAGCATTTGAGATTAAAAAGTATTAAACTGTATTTTTTAAAAATGAAAATAACCGATCGTTACGCTAGATAAGACCCTTCTTCCTTGGTTGGGATCGTTTACAACCGCATTTGGGATTGTTTGAAGCCGCATTTAAACTGCTTTTTGAAAGTTCAAAATCGGGGCACCATATCAGTCCATTATATGGAGAAAAATCCTGGAATGTTTCTCTCAAAAAACATAATTTCTTTATGGCTGAAGAAAGAAAGACATGAACATCTTGGATAACAAGGGGGTGAGTACATTATCTGTAAATTTTTGCTCTGGAAGTGGACTTCTCCTTTAATGCCACAACCCTGATATTTTACAATTCAAATCTGCTGTGTTAACCAAATGACACCTGTCCTCATCTTCTGCATGTTTTGGACTATACTTCCCTCAAACTGCACTAAGATTAGCAGTGTAGCTGAAGCATGTTGGCTTGTTAAGTTCATGTAAGTATTAGATCTTTGCAGATGTGCCCTCTACATTGTTTCTTATGCCCACGCACATATCCAAATATAGATCCATACATCAACGGATAGGACTTTGCGGATCATGTTAAGTAGGCTGAAAATTATAGATACTTCCAGAAGAAGGTGGAGCCTGGCAGAGGCTTGTAAATGTCTACATCTGTGCTGCTCTGGCATTATAGATTCATAAGCTGCAGTACGTAGACCAGTGATTCTCAAGTGGTGGGTTGCGACACAGAAAATAGGTCACAGATCTTTTCTGATATGGTAGTTAAAGAAATAGTTCACCCACAACAAGAAGAGTGGTGAAAATGTACTCAGCCTCAAGCCATACAAGATTTAGAGGAGTTTCTTCATGAAAGCAGATTTGGAGAACTTTAGCATTACATCACTTGCTCACCAATGGATCCTCTGTAGAGAATGGGTGCCGTCAGAATGAAAGTCCAAACAGCTGAGAAAAACATCACAATGATCACATGCAATCCTCATGACCCCAGTCTATCAATTAACATCTTGTGAAGAGAAAAGCTGTGTGTTTCTAAGAAAACAAATCCATTATTAAAGCATTTTAAACCATTGCTTCTGGCTAAAGTACGAGTTTATAGTTCATAATAACGTCTTCTGCTGTGAAAAAAAGTCCATCCCCTGTTGACCTCTCACATTAAACCCCACCAACATATTTGCTTAGAACTGTTTTGGACTGTTTTTGCTTCTATCCTGATTTTTTACTGTATAAAGTAATATTACACATAGAGGACTGACGGCACCCATTCACTTTCATTGGTGAGCTTGTGATTTAATGCTAAATTTCTGTTTGTGCCAAATCTGTTCCAAACTCATTTACATCTTGGATGGCCTAAGAATAAGTATATTTTCAGAGAATTTTCATTTTTAGGTGAGCTATTTCTTTACCAGCAGGAAAGAAACAAGGCCTAATAAATAGGATTATAAACTTATGAATGAGAAGAGAAAACACCTTGGTCTTTGTTGTTGAGGACAATATTTGGCACATGTGTATCACTTTTTCTGTTGTTTACACATTTACAAAGTTGTCCATTTTCCTATACAGCCAATGTCATGTTAATATAGTACAGTTCATGACACAGTTAATGATTTTAAAGCTCATATTCACTTACTTTTGTACAATAAACTGTTGTGTTTGGTCTCTACTTGATGTGCAACGTAAAATCTAGGTTGAGAACCACTGCTTTTGAAGCTTATAGTCGATAGATTTAACGGCCACTATAATTGATAAATGTGACTCAGTTGCACAGTAATCATAAAGAAGAAACTGAGAATGCATTGTTTTTCAAATCCGTATGATCTGAAAAGTTGACTGGTGTTGAGTTTTGAGTCATCGATGCATCATAGAGCCAGCTGTCTACTTCCAGCACGTAAATTTGTACTGTCTGGATTGCACTGAAACATCTTCAGCATCTTCTGCTGGAGTCCTTTTAATGATCAAAGCTCCAGTTGTAATTAGGTCTCATCTGTTATCCAGATGAATGTCCCTCAGCTTAAAGTAGGCCAGGAATACCTGCAGATGTATTTGCTTTTGAACAAGCACAAATGAATGCAGTAATGAAAAAGTTAAAGTTTAAAAAGCTTAAATACGATGCAGGAAAGCTATTATTAATTCTGTCGCTATCAGTTGGACTGGTAATTGAAATAAAGTTTTGATAATTGAAATAAATATTGGATGAAAAACGAAAATGTTGCCTTGGATGAAATACTGAAATTGCTAAAACTAAAACTGAAATAAAAATAAATAAAACTCTAGAAATATTAATGCACTTAAAATTACTAAAACGTAATGCAAAATTAAAATTTAAACTAAAAGCAAAAACAAAAGCTAATTTAAAATATTAATAAATAATATAGTGGTATACAAATAATACGAAAATAACACTCAATCTGATCTTTTGCTTTGAATCCATCATCCAAAATAAAAAAAAGATATTTAATATTTAAAAAAACATTAATTATGTACTTCCTATATATAAAAATAGGCAGATTCATAGCCGAACATGAGTATTTGTGTATATTGAGCTGTTAACATTGGATCAATTGCATTGACAGTACTTACGGAGACATTAACAGTACATTGTGTCTGTTTTAGCTGAATCACATTACACTCAAAACGCTTTCCCATCAGGCATTCTTTGAGCTTTGAGTTGCTGTTGGGCCTAATGCTTCTCATTCTTCAGCTGTCAGGAATGTGTTTGTATCTGTAAAGATGGGGATGTAAACAGTGTTCCCTCGGCTTGTTATTTGTTTGTTCATCCTGATGCTTAATAAGTTAATTGTTATATTGAGACAACAAACTGAAGTGTGTCTACTGGAGAGCTCTCTCTGAATCAACATGCAAAGGTTTTTCAATTAACAATGTCAAAGCAATTTCTTAACCTTTAATTGCCCTCTAAATTATGTCAAACAAACAAAAAGCATGCGAACACAAACGGGAATAATTGTACTGGAATAATTGTTTGTATTGTTATCAGCAGAGGCCAAGACTGCAGGCATGAGACTTAAAGGAATGGTTCACTCAAAAATGAAAATTCTGGCATTATTGACATTATTGACATTCCAAAACCTTTTGTTTTTCACAAAAAAGAAAAAAAAAAAAACCGCAACATTATTATTATTTTTATTAGGTCTTGTTTTTGATGAAGTTTTTTCTTGTTTTGAAAGTCAAAATGAAGTCCAATTCAACATCTAATGTTGTTTTTGACACGACTGATTTGTATGCCCACCCCCCAATGTTCCCCAGAATAAAGTAAGTCATACAGGTTTGTGTAAAAGATTGTTTACGACCTTGGATTAAAAAAAAAGTAACAAGTAAATAAAAACTTTTAATTGTGACTTTTTATTTCACAATTCCGCTTTTTATTCTTGCAATTCTGAGTTTATATCTCAAAATTCTGACTTTTCTTCTCAGAATTCTGAGTTTACATTTCGCAATTCTATTTTTTTGTTTTAACAATGGAATAAAAGATAAGGTAATTGCAACTTTTTTTTATAATTCTTTTTTTCTCACAATTCCGACTATTCTTCTCAGAATTGTGAGTTTATATCTTTCAATTCTGAGTTTATATCTTGCAATTCTAACAAAAAATATTGTGAGAAATAAAGAAAAAAACAAGAAGTTATAATTTTCTGAGTGAATTATGCCTTTAATCAGTGTCATGTCTAGTAAAAAAGAATGGTTATAACTAAAAACTAAATCCAAAAGAAAAATAAAAACATTATGTGAAATAAAATAAATGTTAACTGATCTATATGCACTTTTTTATGCAAAGGCAACATTTCTTTTTTATTTAGTTTAATTTGATGCACTAAAATAGCTAAATCTGAAACTGAATAATTAAAAGCTATTTTTAAAAAAACTACAAAAAAATGACACAGTGGAATCTGATTCAAAACAAGAGTCGTTAAATTCCTCACGATTCCCATCCAGAGTCACAGCAGATCACGTGGTCAAGATCCCTCCGTCTCGGCTGGGTTCAGTGAAGATGTTGTTAATGTGATGGCTGACAGGCGGAGATGGGCCGCAGTAATCTGTGATGTGAGGGTGCTGTGCTGCGATCACACCTGTTAGCACAATAGCAGAGGCTCAGACAGGCTGAGAACAAGATACTTCAATAAAACGGCCTCTTTAACTGATTGAGCCTCTCAGGAGGGATGCGTTGGGTTTAGCTCACCTATGTGTCACTTCACACATCGAGGCCGTGTTGTAATTTCATATTGTGAGTCTATTTAGGCTTATTAAATTACTGAGGTTTGATTGCTGTCTGCTCACATTGGCTTAAGCATGCAAATTGACTCAATATCTACATGTAAACCTAGTTATATTGAAATAACTGTGGAGCTGATGTGCTGAAACTTCGTTTAGAATGAGATAAATAGCTTTTTATATCTTTGCATTATGATTGGTGGCAACTAATAATAGTGATTCAGTTTTACCAGACTACATTTGTAGTTTGAAGATCATTAAATTTAAAAAGGTGGCAGAAACCTCCTTGCAAAATAAGTAATAATAGTCACTGGCTGTGAGTTATCAAATAAAGTGTGGAGTCACATATGTGACCCTGGACCACAAAACCAGTCTTAAGTAGCACAGGTACATTTGTAGCAATAGTCAAAAGTACATTGCATGGGTCAATATTACTGATATTTCTATTATGCCAAAAATCATTAGGATATTAAGTAAAGATCATGTTACATGAAGATGTTTTGTAAATTTCCTACTGTAAATATATCAAAACTTAATTTTTGATTAGTAATATGCATTGCTAAAAACTTCATTTGGACAACTTTAAAGGCGATTTTCTCAATATTTAGATTTTTTTGCACCCTCAGATTCCAGATTTTCGAATAGTTGCATCTTGGCCAAATATTGTCCTATCCTAAACCATACATCAACGGAAAGCTTATTTATTCTGCTTTCAGATGATGTATAAATCTCAATTTAAAAAAAATTACCCTTATGACTGGTTTTTGTGGTCACATATAAAGATTTTTCAAACAAAAGTCGATACACTTTGCAGCTTATTCTTTTCAAGAACAACCCATGTAGACAGGAAGAGACTGTGTAAAGCAAACAAGCAGTTACTTTAGGGGTAAGGAAGTTATCAGAAATATTTCATACAACAATTATATAATTACAGGTAGTTGCAATTGATTTAATTTTATTTATTAAAAAAATTATGGTAATATTTTAAATAAAATAATATTGTTTATTTAATAATGTAATCGAAATACGTTTTAATTTTTTATAATTTTTTATTTTGTCAATTACAATCTAAGCTTACCACACATTCGTCTTATAAAAAGTCACTTATTACTTACTGAAAAAAATAATTTAACGTTTTTTGCACAAGGTGTAATGACACTAATAAACTATTATAAATATTTTTAAGTCCCCTTTCCAGTTTTCCTATTTATTTATTTTATTTTATTTTACAACTACTAATATGTCCATCTGTGATGCAGTGTTTTAGTAGTGGGAATTCTGAATCAAGTCTTTGAATCATTGCTTTGATTCAGTAAGACTGAAACGATTCTTATTATGCTTTATTAAACCTTATTTAAATATACTATAAATATACTACAAGACTTCAGAAAATTGTTCAAGTATCTTATTTTTTTAATGAATGACATTAAATATAATTTTTCTTCAATTGCAAGAACCGCTGACTCTAAAGATTCATCCAAAACCACCGATTCGTTTATAAATGAAATGCCACTAGTCTGCTACTGCTGAGACAAATGCATCAGTGGCTTCTTTTACAATGCTTTGATGCTCATTCTTGTCAGTTTTCAGTAATTTTTTCTGAGTAAAATACCTTATAGATAGATGGATTCATCAAACTCATTATAATGCTGCTCTGTTACTTTCCATGGAAAGCAGGCGTAAATGTAATTTCATTTGATTGTTTTGTTTAATGTCATTGTTTGTGTGGACTTTCTATTCATCGTGCCAGCAGTTATTCATCAAATGATGATGGAATGATGGAGAACAGCATTATAAATGGGCATAAATCCAGATAAGAAGCGTAAATGAGCATTTAAAGAGCCGATTCAGACTTGTTCCCCAATGCATCTTAAAAGCAGACAGAAGTGCAACGAGCAAGAAGATATAGTGTATAGTTTCTGTATCTGCTGGTTTTTAACTTCCAAAATAGTCAAGGTAGGGCTCCAAAGAGCCTATGAGCCGAGTGCATTGGGGATTTCTTTATTTAGAGCATGTTGAGGCTGGGGGATCAGGCATGCCTGTGATTAGCCTTTGGATGAGCTCTATTTAGACAGCCAAAGCTCTCTGTGGAACCACTCTGTAGTAAAATCCAGGACCCGGAGACAGCTGGAAGACAAGCTAACAAGCGGAATCGCCTTTGCATTGAGTGCGACTGAACTCGGCGCACTTTCCTACATTGAGCTGAATGTGTGCAGCTGTAACTAAGCCCTTACTTAGATGCCCTTACTTAAGGGCATCTAAAGGTGGAGGTATTCGGGGTTACAAAGCTAGAAGCGGTTCGTTTCTATAGAGTCCAAGGCCCCGGGGGCCATTAGCTAAATCTTCTGTGCTTTGCGTGCTTAATTGTTCATGATAGGAGGCTATTAGCGTTAATAATTCACCTAGAGCTCCGTCAGAAACAAACATCTGGCCCTGACGTACACTCATTTGCGCAGACCTTAATGTGACCCACACGTTTCTCTGGTGTAGAAGAGGCATGTGGATGTTTGTGAATCCATTAATGGGTCGTGTGTCAACCGTGATGGGGCCTTAAAGATGAGAATTCGGATTTGAACACTAGTGCAAAGTGACTTCAATCCTGCTTGAGCCCGATGGATGCCACAAGATGTTCATGTTGTCTTAGTTTGAGAGTCTTTAGGATATATCTTAATAGTGTGTTGAAAAATGATGACTAAGCATAAAAAAGTATTTGATTATGATTTGTAAAGACTTGCTGCAGTTACAGTGAAAAAAATCTATGTTAATTTGAAGGTTTGAACATTATATGTAGAATTACATGAATATAATATTATTAAAACATTTTAAGTCTAATTTCTCACTTAAAAAAATATTTTATTTTTTATTTTATTTTACTGGTAACACTACAGTAAGGTGTCATTTGTTAACATTAGTTCATGTATTAACTAACATGAACAAACAATGAACAATTTATTACACTATTTATTAATTGTTAACGTTAGTTAATAAAAATACAGTTGTTCATTGTTAGTTCATGTTAGTTTACAGTGCATTAACTAATGTTAACAAACACATTTTGATTTTAATAATGCATTAGTAAATGTTGAAATTAATATTATTAATATATTAATTAATATTACTAATATACTAACATTACTAATATTAACTAAGATTAATAAATGTGTTGTCCATTCTTACTTCATTTTAACTAAAGTAGTTAACTGATGAAACCTTATTGTAAAGTGTTACCGTTTTATTTTATTTTATTGCTAACACTTTACAGTGTGTCATTTGTTAACATTAGTTCATGTATTAACTAACATGAACAAACACTCAAAAAATACATTTATTTCATAATTTATTAATCATTGTTAACGTTAGTTCATAAAAATACAGTTGTTCATTGTTAGTTCATGTTAGTTCACAGTACATTAACTAATGTTAAACAACTTGATTTTAATGCATTACTAAATGTTAAAATTAATATTATTAATATATTAATTAATATTACTAATATACTAACATTACTAATATTAACTAAGATTAATAAATGTGTTGTTCATTCTTAGTTCATGTTAATTAAATTTCTTAACTAATGTTAACTAATGAGACCTTATTGTAAAGTGTTACCGTTATTTTATTTTATTTTATTTTATTTTATTTTATTTTATTTTATTTTATTTTATTTTATTTTATTGCTAACACTTTACGGTAAGGTGTCATTTGTTAACATTAGTTAGTAATTAATATGATTATGATTATTTTCTTTTTCTCCTTCTTATTTAGAAAGAATATCATTATGCAATCATATAATAGACCGTCCTAGCTGCAGGGAACATCAAGTGACCATTTCTTTTGCTGATCTCCGTTTACAAAAGCGACTCTGTGTGCCAGTACAGCTCATAAATCATTTGTGGTCCTTTGATGGCTCGGTGAAGAGGAAGTGCATGATGAGTGCTGGTCAGACACACAGGAAGCAGACAGGGTCACTTATCAGAATGATGCATGTGTCTGTTAGTTTCATCTTCACATGAGCTTGAACATTATTGTGACTTGAGAGCGACCGCGGGACAACAGATAGGGAAGATGCCCGTGTTTATTTTGGATCAGCAGTTCTAAAGGTGTTTACAAGCATGAGGGGAACCTGCTGCTTTCCCAGGTGAGCGCGAATCATCTATTCTGCCGACATGTAGGACTATTAATTTTTCCCATGATGCCCTGAGCGTGCTCTTGTATATTAATAGCAGTTTTCCACTTGGGTTATTTGCAGACGGCAAGTGAATCATTTGATGAAATAGTCTGCTGCTGCTCTATAAATATGTCAGATAGGCCATTTCCTGCTGTGTGTACTGTATGTTGATGGCAAAGAGGGGTGAAGACCCCAAAACATATAGCTATGCTCCTGATTTAGAGTTGCAACCAAACAAGATTAAATAAGGCATCCTATAAACAAGAAATAAGTTGTTTTTAAGCATTTTTTAACGATTTCCATCAATCAAGTGGATCTTGACATATTAACACTTGCAAATAATGGCTTTTGTCTTGCCTTGTAGACCTTTTTTTGTATGCAAAAAACCCAGAAAATTGATCCTGAACTGATTTTTTTTTTTTTTTAATGATGGACGAAAGTTATTGAAGGCAGTGTGTAAACATGATTGACACAACACTGGGTCATATTTATTTTTTGACATGCAAAATTTTCTGATGAGAATTTCGGACTCAGTATGCAGGACCTTTACTTTCCAGTACAAACTAAATCTAAACATTCTTAAATGAAAATAAAAATTACACTGTAAAAAATGACCATGAATTTAATGGTAAAAGACTGTAAAAATGCTACAGTAAAAACCTTTTAAATGGTTAACGGAAAGTTCCCCTACTATATGCGGTAAAAAATTGTATTGGACATTTTACGGTATTCTACTGAAAAAGAACCTAAAATTTACAGTGAATAACAGTAAATTGACATTCCCAGAATTCCCTGCGTTACATTTTTTAAATTGTATGTTTTTTGGTTTCTTCTTAGTTTTTTTCTTATCAGTTTTTTACATTAGGGTTGTATGTTACATCTAATGTTGTTAAATTAATGTTTATTACATGATTTCAGTGACACTTTGCATCTGCTATTTATGTTAGTATTTAAAAGCTGCTTATGATGGGCTTTGGTTTGTCATGTGACTTTCTCATCACCATCTGCTTTCGGTGGTTATCAGTGTATTACAAAGGTACAAAACAGATTTCAGTACTTTAATAGGTTGATATATTAACATTATATCAGTTAATGAAGTTACGGTATTTAAATGTAAATTTAAGTTAAAACCGCAAAACCGTAAAACCTAAAACGTTGCTCCCGTGTTTTTTTTAACAACAAAATTCTGGCAACCACAGCTGCCGTTTTTTTGTACCGTAAATTTTACGGAATTCTTTTTTACAGTGTACTCCATCAGCGAAGTGACATGAGATAATAAGTCTTGTTTTCTGAAAAATGTAAGAAGAAAAAAATCTGCCAGTGGGGTCAGAAAAATCATTTCAAATAAAAAATAAAAAATAAAAAAATCATTCATCTGACCCATCAGATATTGTTCCCTGATTTAAGCAAAAATGCTCATAATTTTGATACATTTTTCAGGATACAAGACTACTTATCTTGTCATTTTGCTTCTCATTGAAATTTATTTTGATTTAAAAATGTTTTGATATTTTAATGGAAAAGCAAGACAAGAACAAATTAAAAAAATAATTTTTGCAATGTATGCTAGTGTTATTTTAGTACAACACTAAAATAATTTTTTAGTAAAAAAAAATATTTTTATACTTTTTTGTCAAAGTTTTAAAGTTTTAGTAATTTTGTTGTGTAGTTTTGTGTATACCTAAACAAATTTTATTTCAACTATCAACTTTTTATTTATTTATTATGGTTTCCATTTTAGTTTGAGTGATAACCCTGGTGTATGCCTATAGGAATGAAAAATAACAAATAACAAAAAAAGATCTTTTTAGTATCTCAGTTGTTTCCCCTAGACAGCACTCGTAGCTTAATTGGAGAGCAAATGAAGATTTGGTCCAGAATTTTCTCTTGGGAAAAAAAAAAACCCTCTGAAGTCTTGCGTCGTCTCTAGTTCTCAGTCTAGAGGGTCCAATTGGGCCAAACAGTGACTTAGAATTCAGCAAAATAAGCTATTTTAAAATAAATAAATTATTTTATTTGAAATACTACAGTTTCTTAAGATCTAGGCTTACAGCATCATATTTGTGCAGCGCTGAGCTCTCTCCCGGAAACTTTTTCGCTGCAGCGCAAAGGTCTGCATGAACTGATTTTTCCATCCCACTACTGCAAATTTCATTCCACACCCGCCCACTTCCACCGAATTTCACTTTGAGTAGATATACTTGCTCCCTGTTTACAGCGAATGTATTCCCACATGGTCCTGCTTAAATTAGGGCTCATTAATGAGGTCCTGCATTTTATTTCTTCCAATCGAGCATAAACCAAAAAATTGCCAAGTATATTCCCAGCTGTTTATGCTTTTAAATACAACATCAAAAAAGACAAGCATCATATAGTGATCCTTATTGTAGGCTACTTTTTTTCTTTAATGCCCATTATACCTGTCAGGAGAGCATTTTATTTTATTTTATTTTATTTTATTTTTACAGGCTATTCTTTGTCCATGTACACTTTAATGATGAAGACCTCTAACTGTGCTTTAGCTGCCAAAATACTGTTGTTTTTAATATCATCTGAATTACTGATGCTCCTAGTTTCTTTGGTGTTGGCGAAGGGAGACTTTGTCCAACAGTGCTCAAATTTGCCAAATCATTACAGTCTGCAAAGGACAGAGATCTAATTATGAGTTCAATCATTTCTCATCAAATTCTTCCAAGACCACATGATCTGAAGGCATAAGATAAAGTGATAAAGTTCCTTTGTTGCTATTTTCCCAGTAAAAACATAAAAAACATGCTTAAAAATGTATAAGATAAGGCTTTTTGAAAATATATACAATTTTAAAATAGAGGTTCTAAAAGTG
Organism: Labeo calbasu; assembly: GCA_019740295.1. Taxonomy (NCBI): domain Eukaryota; kingdom Metazoa; phylum Chordata; class Actinopteri; order Cypriniformes; family Cyprinidae; genus Labeo; species Labeo calbasu. The sequence continues at coordinate 1,338 of JAHKKF010468597.1, read as the reverse complement.
ATGTCATAGAAGAACCATTTTAGGTTCCCCTTTCAGTCATCAGCTCTTAAAAGAACCATTTTAAACATGTTTGAATATATTAAAATAACTTTTTGTAGAATGGAAAGGTTCCAGATGTTAAAAGATTTTAATGGAAATAAATGCTAATAAGTAACCTTTAATTTTTTTAGAGTTTATAGAATTTCAGCGCAGATTTTTCTCATTTTAAGCATACATCTAACAAAAATTTAAAGGTCAAATCTTCTAAATATAAACATAATGTTTATGCTTAACATGAAAATGCATGCAATTTATTCATTGCAGTGTGACAACTTCTGAGCTATTAAAGAGCAACGTCTGAGCAGTAAAATGTTCCCATGAGAAATGATGCCAGCTCAGCGATGAGAAGATTAACCAGTTCTTTTCATTTTGGTCCGATTGGCGTCGCTGTTCTTAGATTTGAGTGGATTCATGATAATGTTTCCAAGGCAGCAGAAGTGTGACGTTTCAGTCTAGAGATGAAGTGTTTTGATGCGTGATGCTGGCACATGGAGATGCCAGTGACGTTTAGCAGTCCATCATGAAGCTGCATTCCAGCAGGATGATGCTGAAATGATATCCAGCTGGGTGCGGTTTGGCATAAATGAGTTGTATGCTAGGGCTGCCTGCAGTGACGCAAACTCAAGACATGAGTCATCAGCACTGGCTTCCCATAAGAGCTGTTTATCATACAGCAGACACTGGACTTACAGATGCAGAGCGCACACTGTCACTATTGCACAATCACACAGCAGACTTGCACCATCCACTCACATATGCTGTGTTGTGCAATACCGATTGCATCCATCCTTTTTGTAACGATGAATTTGATAAAAAAGACAATATGAGAACACATTTTACCTCACTGTTGTTTTAATATGAGCATAAACTTTCATCTTGGGAATAGTTCAACCACAAAAATGAAAAATTGCTAAAATGTACTCACTCTCAGGCCATCCAAGACGTAGAGGAGATTGTTTCTTCATCAGAAAGCATTACATCTCTTGCTCACCAGCGGAACCTCTGCAGTGAATGGGTGCCGTCAGAATGAGAGTCCATATAGCTAATAAAAGCATCACAATAATCCACACCACTCTAGTCTATCAATTAACATCTTGTAAAGTGAAAAGCTGTATGTACAAAGGATCCATTGCTTAGCAAGTGATTTAATGCTAAATTTCTCCGAAGGGCACAGGCGCGGCGCCAGGATTTAATCTTTGGGTGGGCCGTAGTAATTTTGGGTGGGCCTTAATTTAAGGAGTCAATATGTTCAATATAAAATGTATATAACAAGCAGGTATACACAAACTATACCAAAGT
>JAHKKF010468587.1:0-25306 GCA_019740295.1 Labeo calbasu | reverse complement strand
TATATATAGTTTTGAATCTTGAGTCTCTTTTATCAGAGAACTCAGAAATTTAAAAAAAAAATAATTGTTAACAATATAAAAACTATTTAAACAATTATTTATATATATATATAATTTTTAATCCTTTTTTAAATCAGAGAACGGTAAAAAAATTATAAAAATAATTAATAAAATTGATAACATTTTTATACAATTTATATATATATATATATATATATATATATATATATATAGATCAAATGTGTCAGTAAAGACTTTTATATTATTAAAAAAATCTAAATTGAATAAATGCTGTTTTGAACCTTTTTTTAATCAGAGAACACTGAAAAAAATGTATAAAAATAATTAAAAATAAATAAAAAAATATTTAAAATATATATAGCAGCACAACTGTTTTCAGCATTGATAATACAACAGTCTTGGAGTAATGGCTGCTGAAAATTCAGCTTTACCATCACAGGAATAAAATACATTTTACAATACATTAAAATAGAAAACAGTTATTTTTAAATTGTAATAATATTTCACAATATCACTATTTTTACTGTATTTTTGAGCAGATAAATGCAGCCTTGTTCAGCTTAAGAGACTTCTCAAAACCATTACAAACTTATAAACCATAGTATATGTATGAAAGAGGAAGAATGAGACGTATGGATGTTAGTCAGACAAGAATCTTATTTCAGATTTTGATCTAATTTCATTAAATTCAACTAAATTTATTCAAACATCTCCATCTGGGCCCAAAAATACAATGTTGTTGACTACACAAGCAACCACCGTTACAAATATGAATTTGATTTGCACTGTTGACACCCAGCAACATCTAGCAGAAGCAAAGGTACAGGAATGGACACAATGAAGTTGTGAGGCTCACATAGCCACACATGATAACCCAGCAGTTTGGATTCAAACAGGAAAGGAAGTTAGACAATGAGTTATGTTTGTGCTGTGGCGACAGCTCTCGCACTGACAATGAAATTTCACTAACAAGCGTTCAGACACACACACATACACGTATACAAAGCCTCTTGTGTTTGACTTCCTGTCTGGAAGACGTCCAACAGCATCTGGATCAATTCAGGGTGAAAATAGAAAGGCGAGACTTAGGGAGGGAGAAAGGAATCGAACAGTTTACAGAAGTTAGACATACTCCACAAACTACATAAAGAGAGAATGACAGTGATTTGCCTCAACCGCTAGTAGTTTCATCAGTGAAATCACCATAACTGGCATCCCGTCCTGATCGGAGCTGCGTTGCCATGACGATCGTAGCCGGTACCTGCTCGCCGGCTGTTCCCTGCTATGGTCCATTGTGAAGTCGTCTCTTTTGAATATGTTGGGATTTATTGTTCTGCATGCAGGAACATGTCCACATGGCCTGAGGGAGAAAGAAGCGCATCTGTGTTTGCATTACTGATTACCTGTATCTGTGTCTTCAAAGCTGTCGTAATGTACACAGACAGCCTGTCCTCTTCCAGAGTCATGTGCGTGAATGTTTATTAGTGGGCTTTGCTAAAGCAAGCATAACTGTTATTATTTCCCATAACAAATCTCTAATCCCAAGCATTGCAATTCAGCTCATCCCACAATGTTTCTAACATAAAAGATCTCAAATCTTGTGGCTTGCTCAGGGAGAGGTGTGCTATTACTTTTCTAAATCATTTGACTTACAATTTTCTCCACCAGAACACTTTGAAGTAAGTTCCGGAGCTGTATTATAGGCCCAAAAATATTTTGGGACTGCACTCTGCACTCTTCTTGGGCAAGAAACCACACAGCAACTGCCCAGAACACCCTAGCAACCACATAGCAACCTGCTAACGTCCACTCTTGGTGACTTTCGCATGGGTGCCTGTGTGATTTTCCTACATTGCTGTAGTTATTTTCATAGCTTTAGTGGGAAATTATACATTGTAGATATTGTTTTAACCCAAACATCAGCCTGATGATGTCATTTCCAATAATACAGGAGTGTGTCGCAGACAACATATAATCAAGCCTCCCATCCTCCTCTGCTGTAGACATGACACACACCACAGTAACACACACACACACACACACACAGTGAGAGAGTGGACAATATTTATGGATTACTTTAGGGATGCTATTTTTGAGAAAAGTGTGTGTGTATGTACCTATTTTAGCATATTTTGGGGGCACGGTTGTACCCAGAAGAGAGCTAAAACCTAACAATAATTTCCCAAAACCTTTTGCGGATGTCTTCATTTGTGGGGAAAAAAAAAAAGTATTATTATTATTATAAAATTAATTATAATAAAGCGGAAGGTTTCATTTTAGGGTGAGTAATTTGTCATAAACCAACAACATTTTTAATGTTTTTGAAATAAGTTTTAAATAATGCTCATTACAGCTGCATTTATTTGATCAAAAATACAGAAAAAATGTAATATTGTAAACTATTACTACAGTGTAAACTAACTCTATTTTTAAATATATATTAGAATATTTTTTATCCCTGTGATGCAAAGCTGATTTTTTTTAGCGTCACTACTCCAGTTTTCAGTGTCACATGATCCTTCAGAATTCTAATATGCTGATTTCAATGTTTTGAATTTTGAAACGTGTGATACATTTTTCAGGATTCCTTGATGAATAAAAAGTTAAAAAGAACAGCATTTATTTAAAATAGAATTCTTTCTTAAGAATATAAACGACAGTTTAAAAATTTGAATTCAGTAAATTTTTACTTTTTTTTTTTATCTTTTTTAAATCTTTTTATCTTTATCTTTATGTTTTCCCTTACTTTTATTTGAAAGAAATGAATAGTTTAATTAAGCAAGGAGGTGTAAAATTGATAAAAAGTTATTTTGCTGTTCTTTTTATTCATATATATATATATATATATATATATATATATATATATATATATTCACAGGTTCAAAAAAATATTAAACAACTGTTTCAAACATTGATGATGATGATGATAATAATAATAATAATAATAATAATAATAATAATAATAATAATAATAATAATAATAATAATAAATCAGCATATTAGAAAGATTTCTGAAGGATCGTGTGACACTGAAGACTGGAGTAATGATGCTGAAAATTTAGCTTTTCTTTACAGGAATATATTTCATTTTAAAGCATGTAAAATAGAAAACCATTATTTTAAATTGTAATTATATTTTACAATATTGCTGTTTTTCTGCATTTTTGACCAAATAAATGCAGTCTTGATGAGCCTAAGAGACTTGTTTAAAAAAATCTTATCTTAAACCTTTGAAAAGCTGTGTGTGTGTGTGTATATTTTTATATATATATATATATATATATATAATGTGTATATATGCACGTATTCGCACGTACATAGACACATTTATGTAGATTGGACGGCGCATTCCCTTCAAAAACGAAAGTACCGTTAAGTATCGTTTTTAGTGTCTCAGATGTCGGAAATACAACTATTTTCAGCATTGGTGAGAATTTTTTTTAGCCCAAATCAGCAAATTAGAGTGATTTCTGAAGGATTGTGTAACACTTGTACTACTTTCACTATGTTTCACAATGTTGCAAAATTACTGATCCTGGAGTATGTATATGTATGTATATTTATGTTTTCTTCTTCCTGAAAATTTTTTGTAAGTGTTAAGTAAATATTATAGGCATTATGATATTTAAATAACATAGTATCTTAGTAAACGTGTATGGAGAGAAAAAGAGATGGAGAGTGTTTCTTGAGTGTTCAGTGGGAAAGAGAAGCTTTAGTTCACTGAATGGGGTTTCAAAACTGTGTCATACTCCAGATGTGTGGTGACCTCATCCAAACTGCACATTAAGCTTTACAGAAACTGAAACAGCAGTAAACCACACTAGCATATAAATGTCATAGTGTATGTCTGTGTTGCTGGGATTCTTTGGTGCCATATTAGTGACTTTTTATCTTCGTTATAATACAGTGAGAGTATCTTCTGGAGTGTGTCATTGGACTGTAAGCCAATCATATCACTTCATTCCACATCAGTGATGTCCATGGGTGTTTCTGTTCTGCAGCGGTGGCACACCACAGAGCCATGAAATTGTGCATGTAAGGGTGTGTATGTGTGACTTCATGCAAATGTGCCTACATAAAATATCTGGGGTTTTTTTTTACCAAATGGCGTGAATGTGGTGTATCAATATTCATGAGCTCATACAATCCCATCACAAACTGGTTGCACGAGTGCTGTATAGGCACGTCTCTTGTACGTGCGCGTGAAGACAATGAAGTGTGACACTCCCATTCTCCTGCTGTCCACTCTCTTACACACTGACAGCATTCACCACACACAAACACACACACACAAACGCTCTGATGCTGCCCATATGAGTGAGCATGTGCGTGTAGAATGAGAGACAGGACTTGCTTTTGTTTTGTTCACTGACAGAAATGATGTTCAGTAATGAGCTCATGCCACAGCAGTGTCATGTAGTGGCAGTCAAACACACAGGCCTGTACCAGTACCTCAACACCCACACATCACTTCTTCATACACAAAGTGTGAGGGTGGACAGAATATAATATGTTGTGTCAGGTTATCACACATCATTTGAACATTTTTCACAATAAAAGTATAATGGAGGACACAGCATGCAGTGTCAGTTCAACGATTGCAATTTAAAGGGCTCATTGGATGCCGAACGCACTTTTACGTGTTGTTTAAATATAAATGTGTGTTGGCAGTGTACACAACCACCCTGTGTGTACACAACCACCCTATAATGATAAAATTCCACCAAGTTTTTAATTGTTATAAATAATATCCAATTTTTCAAATCAAGCCATTCTCAGCTTTTTGGCTGTGTGATGTCACACAGACCAAGGCCACTCCCACGATAGTTGATTGACACGGCCATCTTACCTTAGACCCGCCCTGAGTGAGCTGTGCAATGCGCCGTCCAATCTACATAAATGTGTCCATGTATGTGCGAATCATTCGTGATCTAGTTACGCGTAGCCAGACCTTCAGACTGACAGCAGAAGGTCTGGTAACTTTCGCCGCTTTGAATGGCCAAGACCCGCCCAAAAGGCCATATGACTGACAGGTGCAGCAACCAATCACATTTAATTTTGTGCCGCATCATGTTTAGCTTCCAGCTTTGCCTACACTGTAAAAAACAAAAAACACAATTTGTTGAGTCAGCTTAAAATAATTTGTTACCCTGCTGCCTAAAAATTTTAAGTTCAATCAACTCAAATAAGTTTAGTCAACTTGAAATGTTAAGTTGTACTAAGTGACAACTTGGATATTTGTGTTTATTAAACTTATAAGCAAGGTAAGTAACCCAGCTGCCTTATAAATTTAAGTTGAACCAACTCAAGTATCTAAGCTGTCACTTAGTACAACCTAACATTTCAAGTTGAATAAATGTTTTTTGAGTTAACTGAACTTAAAATTTTAAGGCAGCCAGGTAACAAATTATTTTAAGTTGACTCTACAAATTGTTTTTTACAGTGTACAGAAGAAGTGAGTATAAGGGATTTTTATGAATCTTTGCAAATTGCCTTTCCTAATAATGTGCTAGATAGCAAGTTTCGTGGCTAAAGTAAACAGGACAGTAAAAGTAAACTCATCCCCCCACAGAAGAGAGAGGTGGGGTGAGCAGAGCTCATTAGCATTTAAAGGGACATGCAACAAAATGGGTTGCTGAAATAGAGCTTATTTGGACAAAGTAAAAAGAGTGTTGTTTTACACTACCATTGAAAAATTTTAACCAAAGTATGTTATAGACTTTTTATTAAGAATCATATCAACTTGTGGCAAATGGGCATCCGCTGAACCCTTTAATGTGTTTTTATACCATAGCTATGCTGAGACTCCAAGATATCTCCAAGATATATCAGAATAGGCCATTTGTTTGCATATGTCTGAGGATAAAGAGAGCGTTGCCAGGTTCGTATTGTTAGCAGATGTATTATTGTTCAGTTCTGATTCTGGACTCATTTAATTTTTTTCCACACTCTGTGTTTGCATATGCGTTTGTGAGTATGTGCACATCACAGGTGTGTCTGGTTTATATCTGGTTTGGTCTAGTCTGGTTTGCCTTCTAAATGGTCCATGCAGAATCTCAGTGTTTCCAACAGAGCCTGCCTCTTCCCTGCCTGCCTGCCACATTTTCTGACTGTCCTGCCATCTATCTAGCTGTATGTCTATTTATTTATTTATTTATCTATCAATCTGGCTGTCGATCTACATTTCAGTCAATCTGTTTGGGTCTGTCTGTTTAAAATACTATATTTATTACAAGAAATACTTTGTAAAGATACAGATACATAAACAGACAACTTGTTGACTGACAGACAGATAGATAGATACACAGACTGATATGTAGTCTAGGTATTACATAAAATGTTGCAGATGTATATCTTTAAAGAAATAGTTCACCCAAAAAAAAAATTCAGTCATTATTTACTCACCCTCACGACGTTCCAAACCCGTAAGACCATTTATCTTTGGAACACAAGTTAAGTATTTTTGATGAAATCCAAGAGCTTTCTGACCCTGCATAAGCCCAGAAGTGTAGTAATGACATCGTTAAAATAGTCCATGTGACATCAGCGGTTCGTTCCTGAAGCTACAAGAATACTTTTTGTGCACAAAGAAAACAAAAATAACGACTTTATTCATAATTTCTGCAGCACTACACGTATGTTGTAATACTCTCGTGAATGCGCAGCAGAGGCTGACACAGAAGAGAAGAAATTGTTGAATGAAGTTGTCATTTTTGTTTTCTTTGTGCACAAAAAGTATTCTCGTAGCATGGACTATTTTAATGATGTCCTTATACTACCTTTCTGGGTCTTGATGTGGTAGTTGCATTGCTGTCTATGCAGGGTCAGAAAGCTCTCAGATTTTAAATATTCAAAAATATCTTAATTTGTGTTCTGAAGATGAACAAAGGTCTTACAGTTTTGGAACTACATGAAGGTGAGTAATTAATGACAGAATTTTCATTTTTGGGTGAACTATCCCTTTAACTACTTGTTGTCGTATAAACAGCTGGTCTGTAATTATACTAATTTAAGTTTTGTAAACCTACACAGAGATGGGCATCACTTCAGATAATGATAACTTGTAGTTAGACATGTGAGTGAGATGTTGATTCAATAACCGCTTTGATGCATTTAGTGAGTTTATTCAGGAATGGATTCGTATGGACTTTATGGTAGTTTTTTGTGAGGACGATGTTGCTGTTCAAAATAAGCAATACAGGAAACACTGCAACAGAATAAATAAGGACAGCCACAATACTTTAAGCTCACGCAGTTCTCTTTAGTTCTGCCAGAGAGACTCAAAATAAAAGTAATGTTGAAAGATAGGTCTTTCTGCTAAGACCTTGAAGACATAACAACCAGTGTTCGTTTATTTGAAGGGGTTTAGACTTTGTGTAATCTGGCAGAGCGGTATTTTGATGATACATGGATTTTTCCAGTAAAAAGAGAGATACTTTGTTGCTTCGCCATATACACACGCACACACAAAACGTTCTTAGGTGGGCCCACATGTCGCTGCAGAAATGTTGACACAGCATCTACATCCCTGTGGACTAATGATTGTTATTTTGCTGCCTGCTGTAACAGCCAGGTCTAATTGTGTGTCTGAAAGCTCCCGCTGAGTTTGATGTGTTTATGAATATCAGTCCCACATTAAAAACCTGGATAATGGGACTCGTAAAGTCAAGCCCATCCTGATCAGTGTCAGCAGACTTGCACCTAGATACTCTTTTCCCTTTCATCCTCCACCCCCAGCGGCGAGTTAAGTGGGTTGCAGTGTGTGAGTGTGTTTGTTGGCGTCTGGCCGCAGTAGTATATTAATAGAGGAAGACTACCTGAGGGGGAATAGGTGTTTTGGGAGCGGAGATTGAAACAGCCCATTAAAACAGTTGTTTTCGTTTTCCTCTTTTCTTGCCCACAGCAGCAGGAGTCCAAACACACACACCGTTCACTTTCACCACCCGACTACTGTTCGCTTTACACGTCAAGTAATTCAGTTCACGTTGTACCTTTTTGAAACGCAAACTTTAGCAACCTATAAATATCTATTTACCAATCTGTTCTGGTAAATCAGCCTACAAATGGTTTACTTGATTTGTTTCAGCATATTAAGTTGGGATATGAGAAAGTATTTATTATAGGAAAAATGTATACTTCACCTTTAACATAATTGATCCGTAGTTGACATCAGCATTGGCACTGAGTTAATAAGGAAGGTCTTGAGTTGATCTTGGCTGGCGCGCCGTTCAGATGATTTATTGTGGAAGAGATTGTGATCTCTTGAACTGCCCTGCACTGCGCGTTTTCAGAGGCAGCCAGAAGCAATCAAAGCCCAACCCATCTCTGTCTCTCCCCCAGGCATTATCAGACGCTCAGAGGGTGTCTGCCTGAGTAAATAGAGCAGGAGCTTTCTGATGATGCCAACTAGCACACAAGCAGGAAAAGAGCATTGGCAGAGGAGTTTTGGATTTTGTTTTTGCACCTACACTATGATAGCTGAGCGCATAAAGCTAAAAGTCAAATTTATTTGGTTTAAACTTTTTCATTTATATCCTTTCAAGTTATTTTAGTTTTAGGCTTTTCATTAAAGAAAATGCCAAAGATAAAAGTAATAAGATTAGAGGCAGTGTGTCACCGCAAGTAAGCAAAATGCTGTAAAGCATCAATTTGATATAATGGCAGTTACAACAGTTTGATTAAAGCCATCCTTGTTTAATAAGTACCTCCGTATTCAGTAACAGTTACCTGTTCCCCCTCAAGTAGAATGGGTGGTCGGATACACTGCCGTTCAAAAGTTTGGGATCAGTAAGGGTTTTAATGTTTTTTTAAAAATCTCATCAGGGCTGCCTTTATTTGATCAAAATCCAGAAAAAAACAGTAATATTGTGAAATATTATTTCAATTTAAAATAACTGTTTTCTATGTGAATATATTTTAAAATGTAATTTATTCCTGTGACGCAAAGCTCAATTTTCAGCATCATTATATTCCAGTCTTCAGTGTCACATGAAATCGTTCTAATCATTCTTCAGAAATCATTCTTATATTTAGATTTATTATCAGTGTTGAAAACTGTGTAAATTTCCTACTGTAAATATATCCAAACTTAATTTTTGATTAGTAATATGCATTGCTAAAAACTTCATTTGGACAATTTTAAGGGCGATTTTCTCAGTATTTTGATTTTTTGCACCCTCAGATTCCAGATTTTCAAATAAAATTCCGGATTTCCAAATATTGTCTGATCCTAACAAACCATACATTAATGGAAAGCTTATTTACTCAACTTTCAGATGATGTCTAAATCTCAATTTCAAAAAATTGACCCTTATGACTGGTTTTGTGGTCCAGGGTCACAAATAAAAAGTTAAATAGAACAGAGTTTATTTAAAATAGAAATCTTTTGTAACAATATAAACTACCATTTAAAGGTGCAGTGTGTAAATTTTGTAGTGTGTAAAAAAACTCCTAGCGGTGAGGTTGCGAATTGCACATGAAGAAGCTATGGTGGACGATACAGGACAAAGATGTCATCGTCTGAGACAGCAGAGTAGCCAAGAAGTTAAGGAATTATATTTACTTATTTATTCAGTAACTGATATGTTATTGTGAATATTATTGTTACTTTTTCATCAGTGTCAGTGTCAGTGTTTTATTCGCATCTGTAGAGCCTTTTAGGGCTGCTGTAGAAACATGGTGAAAGAAATTATAAAATAGAATATTTACCAAGGATGTGTACATTGATAAAAAGTGATAGCATTAGCAAATACTTATAAGCCTAGAAAAGATTTCTATTTTGAATAAATGCTGTGCTTTTTAACTTTTTATTCATCAAAGAGTAATGAAAAAGGAATCACAGGTTCCAAAAAAAAAAAAATTAAGCAGCACAACTGTTTCCAACATTGATAATAAAAGAAATAAATCTGCATATTAGAATGATTTCTGAAGGATCGTGTGACACTGAAGACTGGATGGCTGAAGAAAACTCAGCATTGTATCACCAAAATTAATTATATTTTAAAATACTCAGTTTCACAATATTACTGTTTTTTTCTATATTTTTAATCAAGTAAATGCAGCTTCGATGAGCACAAGAGAATTCTTTAGAAAACAGAAAAAAATGAACTGATTGCGAACTTTTGAACAACAGTGTACATTTGTTTATCATACAATCAGAAATTAGAATCAAAACTTTGAATGTTTTGTAAAATGTTCATCCTTGTTTGAGGGCAGTGAGTTTGACAAATGCAAAAAAGCATGTGTGTGTGAGATTGAGTTCTGAGTGTCTGACCTCAAATACTTCATTGCAGCAGCCCATATTTGCGCATTCATGTTCCCTAACCACAAACTTAAGGACCCCTGTTTAATCTGTCTGTGAAGATATTAGAAATAACAACTATGACTTGTTTTATGTGAGTAGTGTCTGTTTTATTTTATTTTTATAAATGATGGTTGTAACCAGCAAAACTCTTGTTCTGTAAACTCATAGAGATTTTATTGCCAGCCTGGTAAAGACATTTTGTGTGTTTAGAGCTGTTGATTTTCTTGGTGAAAAATGGAAAAAATGACACATATACCACATTCTCAACACTCCATGTCTGTGTGTGTGGGTGTTTTTTTTTCTGCGTTTGCATTCATGACCCCAGGGGGAGCTCTTTCCTTACAAGTGCAAACTGCACTTCAGAACTTGAATGAATTAATCATTCCAGTAAAGTCAATCAAATTAAGAGAAAATAAAAGAAAGCAGTATGAAATAGAAAACTGTGAGGCTGAATCTCAATACACAATATGATCTATATATCCATCTGTATGTACACTACCAGTGAACAGTGAGATTTTTAATGTTTTTTTTTAAAGAATTCTCTTCTGCTCACCAAGCCTGCATTTATTTGATCCAAAATACAGCAAAAGCAGTAATATTATGAAATATTTTTACTATTTAAAATAACTGCTTCCTATGTGAATATATTTTAAAATGTAATTTACTTCTGTGATCAAAGCTAAATTTTCAGCATCATTACTCCAGTCTCCAGTGGCTCATGATCCTTCAGAAATCATTCTAATATGCTGATTTGCTTTTCAACATTTTTTTTCTATTCTTATTATTAATATTTAAAACAGATCAGTACTTTTTTTTTAGGAATCTTTGATGAATTGAAAGATCCAAAGATCAGCGTTTATCTGAAATAAAAAGCTTTTTTTTAAAAAACATTAAACACTATACCATTTAAAAGCTTGGACTTAAATGGAAAGAAATGATAGAAATTAATACTTTTATTTAGTAAAAGTGATGTTAAAGATGTTTATAATGTTACAAAAGATTTCTGTTTCAAATAAATACTGTTCCTCTGAACTTTCTATTCAGCAAAAAAAACTAAAAAACAGCTGTTTTCAACATAATCATAATAATAATTATAATAAATAATATAATATAATAATAACATTTAATAACATTAATAATATAATAAAAAATGTTTTTGAACAGCAAATCAAAATATTAGAATGCTATTAGAATGCTATTAGAATGAAGTAAAGATCCTAAAAATTCAGCTTTGAAATCACAGAAATAAATTACATTTTAAAATATATTTATATAGAAAACAGTTATATCAAATAGTAAATATATTTCAAAATGTACTGTTTTTGCTGTACTTCGGATCAAATAAATGCAGGCTTGGTGAGCAGAAGAGAATTCTTTAAAAAAAACAACAACAACAAAAAACATTAAAAATATTACTGTTCAAAAACGTTTGACTGTTAGTGTATATTTTATTGTATCATTTGAATTTATCTATCTTAAAAATCTATCTATCGTACTATCTGTCATTCTGTCTATCATTCCAGTGTTCTATCTGTCGTTCAGTTATTCTGTGTTTGCGTATATATATATATATATATATATATATATATATATATATATAAGTATTAAAAAAAACCCTATATGTAATTCAGGGTAAAGAGCATGTCCGAGCGAGTCTTTGTCAGTGAGTAATCAACCTCACTGTGGAACTCAATGTGCAAAACCCATGGCTGAAATATTATTTCTGTTTCCATAGTAATCAGCTGTGGTCTGTCCCTTGTGGTTGAGGCCGAGAGCAGATCTGTCCAACCCACACTCAAACACACAGGTACCCATAGCATAGAGTGTTTATATCTCTGGCATCAGCGCTGACGGCAGCGGGCATGTTTTTATGACAGTCAATGGCCAGTGGCCACAGCGAGCTCTCATCGCTCCCCCACTCCACTGTAGACACGCTAACAAACCTGAGCCAAGCGCCTCAGGCCAGCGGTCTCCTGCTCTCCACCCCTCCTGTGTCCTCCTCCCCTCTGTTTGCGTTTGGCAGGTAGTCAACTCAATTTCTCGCCTGCTGATTCTGCGTCTCCCCACCTCGCCTGCTTCTTTTCCTCTTCCTCTCTTCATTTTCTCTGTAGAAAAGGAGGATTAAGAGATGACGGTCAAATTCGTAGTTGCTCTAAGTGGTCGCTTGTGGTTCTTAGGAGATTGCTTAGGCCTAAAATACTGCTATTGTCTACTTTCTGCCTATGAATTCTACTTAAATCAAAAGAGAAACAAACATATCCACGGATTTGTATGTTTGTTTTTGTGTTATCGTATCCTTATCTTTTCATCATTCTATTGTGTGCAGAAAGTCAGCTGCTTTCCCCTCAAACTGTGATCGTATGTTGCGCAGAAGTCTATGTTTATGAATATTAATAGGCCTGTCGGTGTGACAGATTGGCTGTGTGTAAAGCTCCAAATCAGTACAACATTTTCCTTGAATGTAACTTCACTCTCCAGTGGATTGGTTGCTGTGGCAACAGGCCTGTTTGTTGTGGGTGGGAAGCAGAGACAGACAAACACCAGCATCTGGTGGACTGGCCTCTCTTCCAGGATGGTGTGCAACCCTGCATAGCATGTTCAGGACAGGCATTCATATTTAGTGTGCATTTGGCACATTTTTAAAAACGATTTAAAGGAATTATCTGGGTTTAATTTGAGTTAAGCTCAGTTGACACCATTTGTGGCATGATGGTGATTACCACAAAACATAATTCTGACTCATCACGAGTGAATAAGGCCAATTTTTGGAGGATTTACAATACAAGCAGAATGCTTTTAAAAAAAAGTATGGCCATTACCATTAGTGTTTAATCCTATTCTATATTCACACAGTTCAGTAATTTACAGGTTGTGACACAACTTAAACTTGTTTTAGATTATTTTTAGACTTTATGACTCTTAAAATACTTTTTACACTTTATGATTGTTTAATAGCTCTTTGAGGCATGATGGGTTGTGATCGGTTGTCAATGTTTTTATCATTCATCAGCTGGAAAAAATGTAAAGTGATTTACACAATATAATTTCTCTGTGCCGTTATTGTTATAGCTGTCGTCTGGAGTTGTTATATGTAACCCTGGACCACAAAACCAGTCATAGGTAGCACGGTATATTTGTAGCAATAGCCAACAGTACATTGCTTGGGTTCAAAATTATCGATTGTTCTTTTATGCCAAAACTCAGTAGGATACTAAGTAAAGATCATGTTCCTTGAAGATATTTTGTAAATTTCCTGCTGTAAATATATCAAAACTTAATTTTTGATTAGTAATATGCATTGCCAAGAACTTCATTCGAACAACTTTAAAGGCAATTTTCTCAATATTTAGATTTTTTGCACCCTTCCAGATTTCCCTATCCTAACAAACTATACATCAATGGAAACTTATTTATTCAGCTCAAAAATTGACCCTTATGACTGGTTTTGTGGTCTAGCGTCACATATTTTTTGTCTTTGGTGTGAACAGGCCTTAATTCTACAAGTGCTGTCACTAACTTGTACCAAACACAGAGTATTCCTTTAACACCAGCTCAGTGGGAAAAAATAGCAGTTGAAACTATGTTTGTGCTACGTGCTATATGCTACTAAGTCGTATGTGTGGAGAACAGCTGTTTGTTCTCGTGATGATTACACACATCTGGGTCTTTCATGAGGATGTGAAAGATTCTGTCAGGCTTTTATTAATTGCTGTGGGTCTGTGCAGTTCTCAGAGTGACTAGCTGTGGGAAACCCTGTGAAAAGATCACACTAATGAGGTCATCAAATGTGTTTCTTATCAGCTTCTTACTGGCAAAGTCGACATGTTCATCATTACTGTTGCTGTAGGTTGAAATTACTTTTTTTCATTTTTTAAATGCTGTTGTTTCTTTTTATTAATCAAATGTAAACGTATCACAGTTTTCACAACATAAGATATGGTATTAGGACATAATGATTTCATCTTCATTCTGGATTAATCTTAGTCGGCCTACTTTTTCCAAATGTTTACATTTAGCCTGCAGTTGTGATGTCAACCAGCAGGGGGCACTGTGTGGAAATGAATAGCTCACACTATGATTACATTGGCCACACTGGTGGCTCTGCGCATTGTTGTGTAAAACAGATTATTTGTCCTAAGTTTCCTCAGAAAGAAGTGAATCCCAAGATGAAAGATTTAGCAGACACATAGTAATGTTATGGTGTCATTATGTGGACATCATGCCACTGCTCATCAGAAAGATCAGAAACTGTTCATTTATGGTTTGTTATTCCATTAAATGCATGTCATTTGATGAATTTAATTGCAACCTACAAGCCAGTCTGTTATAAAATATCTTTACAGATGTTCACAGAATGTCCACAAAACACACTGTTTTTTGTCAATGTAATAAGCACGTGGATTCATGTCTCATTGTGTTTTTCTTCAAACCGTACCGATTAGCAACCAAACCACGATTAAAGCAGCAAATCCCCAGACGAATGCGATTGCACATGGACGACTGGTTACTGGATGGCTCAAATGCTAAATTCCAGTGTGCCAGGCTAATGCAACTGAAAGAAACACTCCAGCTAATAGCTGTTTACTCAGTCATGAGCAAAACAGCCAAACAGGGATAAATGATCCTGGCATTTCTGTACCCTCTAGTGCCTGGACCGCCAAAAGAGTTTAGAGATGTAATGACAAAAGCAAGTGTTTTAGGAAAACACTTCTCTGAATTGTTAATTAACGGGACATACCAAGTTTATGTATATATTAGAGGGTATTCCCTCTGAGGAGGCAAGGGAGGAAGTGTCTCCTCAAAATATTGGATGAGAAAAAAAATTGTAGTACAAAATAAAACAACGCCAGTGTTAATATAACATTCAAAAGTGTATAAATCACTAATTTTTATAAAGAAACATTGTCCAACAGCAACACCAGCAGGTAAAGCTACAGCGGGAATTGGCGTTTTTCTCGCCTCCCCTGAGCCCATTGAGTTTTAACAGACTCCCTAAAGCATGCCGTGAGTTTGGTGGGGGGTAGTTCAGAATGAATGGGGGAAAGTCATGTGAGAGGATATGAGATTGGATATGACTGGTTGTGTTTGCCTGTGATTGGTTGCAATAAATCGCGCCTCTTGTGTCTGTGCGCGTTCCGTCTTCACAAATTAGTCTGAATGAACAATATAATGGCGTTAATGGGAAGACTCATTTAAAAAATGTAAGTATACAACACACACACACAGATATAACCATTTTGTTATGTCAAAATAAGACTTAAAATGGAATGAAAACATGATATGTGGGAGTTTTTAGCGAGTGCGGCTTGGTGAATTTGAAAAGAAATCTCTGTGTCTGCGATCAATATTTGCCGAGCTTTGATTACTGATAATCTGAAAAATTCAGAAATATGCCTATAAAAGTAAACTGTAAAAAAGAAAAGCTGAACATAAGTTCACAAATACATGTATATACAGGTTATTATAAGAGTTTCCCTTTTTAACTTTCTTTACATTTATCCCTCATGTCTGGGTAGGACATGCAGGTCTGATTACTGTGTTTAATTTTTGTGTTTTTGCAACATCAGCATGAAGCATGAAGATGCGATCAGGATAAACATCTGTAGACAACAGAATGTACATCTTGCCTTGAAATCTGAAGCAAACATGCATCTCTTTACACAGAGCATAGCACATTTGTTTTCTGAAGCTGTATGTTGTTCAGTGCAACTGGAGTGAAGCCTTCCCACTACCAGCATGAACCAGAAAACACACAAACACATTTCTCCACTTCTAAGAGTATTCTGTTTGAAGTTAGTACTGGCTGCTGTTGAGAAGTCACCCATATTATGAATGACCCTGAGGTAACATGACTCCTTCCTGAACTCTGACAGTGCTCTGTGTCATTGGGAGAAATTTACTGGATGAAACATTTTACATGATTTCTGTAAACTGTTGAATATGCTTATTGCTTCCGATTTGATTTACAATTTAAACAGAATCCCTAATAATAAAAGATTTTTTTAAATGTAGGATTGTATGCAGACATCAAGTTTTTTTTTTTTGTTTGTTTGTTTTTTTGTATAAATTAAATCTTATGAAAACACACTCATAAAACTGAGTTTAATTAAAGTGATGGCTCATATCCTGTTGCAAAAGGTCATTAAATGTGTATAGTCATTTTGTCTCTGTTTATTGCTTTTAGTCATGTCTGCAAGTGTTTTTATCATCTAAATATCTCTCATGTAAATTACCTGGTTAGTTTACATTAGGAGAAGGTTACCCACTTTTTCATTTCATGTTTTTTTCTTCTTTGTTAAGAAGTTAAATATAATTTTTGGATTTTGAAAGGGAGTTCATATGCTCACAAGGCTGTATTTATTTGATCAAAAATACAACCAAAACAGTAATATTGTGAAATAAGTATTATTATAATTTAAATAATTAAATATTTAATACATTTTTATATATTGTAATTATATATAAAATATATGTTTATTATATTTTTAAATGTAATTTATTCCTGTGATGGCAAAGCTGACTTTTCAGTAGCCATTACTCCAGTCACATGATCCTTCAGAAATCTTTTCTTTTGTAACATTAAAAATGCTTTTACTGCCATTTTTGTGGAATAAAAATTATTAACTGCAACTTATGAATGGCAGTGCATCATCATCTTTATTTCAAATGTTTCAGCAGATCCAAAACATTCAGCTTCACTGTGGGCTCTGTGGATAAAGCTGTAAATGTTACCCTATGCTCAATGCACATATCCATACTTCATAACTTTAGTCAAAGTGGCTTATCATAGCAGAACAGTGAATGTTTTGCAGTCTACAGAACCTCAGGCTGCAGGTGGCCAGCCTTTTGGCACTTTCAATATAAACAGATCCAGTGAGCCAGGCCAAACTGGCCCCAGTAGTTCCGCCACTGAGCATGTGAATCACTGGAATACCAATCACAGGCCTGCAAGAGAGCCACTGTGTGTGTCTTACACAACAACAACACCATCAGCACCACAGGTGCAGAGAGGGATGAGCAGAAAAGATTTCAATAGTTTGCATGGGATAAGCCCTGTTGTACAACTCAATATGTCTGGAATGACTATTTGTTATGATCTCATTGCAGACAATGACAGACTCACGTGTTTTTAGCCTATAGAGCCACTTTCCCATATTTGATGTTGGTTATATTTATAGGTGGTGTGAATCGGGTGCAGCTGTGTTGACTTTCCCTTCTTAAGATCTATATGCTCCGCTGGCCCCCTGCAGCCTGGCGTTGAGTTAAGTGTTTCTTGAAGCATTGTCTGGAAGTGTTTTCCAATCCCTGTAGGTTACAGCCCTTTAGTTTAAGGTTTGAATCCGGATGGCGTCTTAACAATAGAGTCTTACCTTTGCTCCACCATTCAGTGCTGTTGCGATCTCTGTTTACTCAGCAGGGAACTCCCTTACAAACACACGGTGACTTAATGCTTTGACCTCTTCCTTGTCCTCTCTGATCCAAACTGAGTGACAGCCACTTTTTAAGCAAACGTTGTGCTAAGACATCAGGTAAAGCGCTTCCAGAATATCAGATCTGACTGTGTTCCTCAGAGGAATTTTAAAAAGTTAATGTACCTGTGTAAAAGTATGTGAACATTAAAGATAATGTAAATGTGCGTTGGTTGAAAGAAAATCAAGCATGTGTTTTATATGTTTAGGCTATAAACACTAAGCCTGTTTAGCAGCTGTTTTAGAGTTCCTGTCTGGGAAAGTCGTTCCCCTTTACCTCTAGCTACAATATACATGAATTTCATTGAGTAAGTGTGTACAGTTAAAGTCAAAAGTTTACATACACCTTGTGTAAAGTATTTTAAGTAAATGTTAAGTATTTTACAAAAATAAGAGGTATCATACAAAATGCATGTAATTTTTTATGTAGTACTGACTTGAATAAGATGTTTCACATAAAAGATGTTTGCATATAGTCCACAAGAGAAAATAATAGCTAAATATATATATATATATATATATATATATATATATATATATAATATAAATTATTTATATTAAAAAATTACCCTGTTTGAAGTTTACATACACTTGATTCTTAATACTGTGTTGTTACCTGAATGATCCACAGTTTCTTTTTTTTTTTTTGTTGTTGTTCTCATTTAGTGATAGTTGTTCTTGAGTTACTTGTTTGTCCTGAAGAGTTAAACTGCCCACTGTTCCTCAGAAAAATCCTTCAGGTCCCACAAAATGTTTTTTTTCAGCATTTTTTTGTATTTGAACCCTTCCCAACAATGACTGTATGATTTTGAGATCCATCTTTTCACAGTGAGGAAAAATTATATGCAACTATTACCGAATGTTCAGACGCTCACTGATGCTTCAGAAGGAAAAACGATGCATCAAAAGCTGAGGGGTGAAAACCTTTTGAATTTGAAGATCCGGGTAAATGTAACTTATTTTGTCTTCTGGGGAACAGAAGACTGAGCGTTTGAACCTTCTGTAATAGTTGCATATCCCTCAGTTGTCCTCAGTGCGAAAAGCTGGATCTCACAATCATACAATCATTGTTGGAAAGGGTTCAAATACACAAAAAATGCTGAAAAAACACAGAATTTGTGGGACCTGAAAGATTTTTCTGAAGAACAGTGGACATTTTAACTGTTCAGGACAAACAAGGGACAACTATCACAAAAAAAAAAAAAAAAAGAAAAAAGGCTGCAAGTGTATGTAAACTTTATTTGGTCATTTTTATAAATTCAATTATTTTCTCTTGTGGACTATATGCAAACGTCTTTTATGTAAAACATCTTATTCAAGTCAGTTCTAAATAAAACAAATAACATGCATTTTGTATGATCCCTTTTTTTGGTAAAATAATTAATATTTAGTAGATTCAGCAAGGTGTATATAAACTTTTGACTTCAACTGTATATTTGTCTTTGTGTGTGAGAGAGGTGATTTAAGTTAGTATGATGTAGTTGGTGCTTACAAAACTGTGTAGACCATTTAAAAGGTTTTTTTGTGGTTTTTTTAAGCAAAAATCAAGCATACTCAGTACTTCTCAGATGTTTATGTGTGATCTGCGCATATGGATGGTTTCTCTCTGCCCCTGTATGACTAATGGAGGAATTCTCACACAGAACAAGAGGGACTCGCTCTCACTTTCCCTCTCTCTCTTTCAGCCTGTTCTGGCATCTGTCACGAGACTAGACAGCTGTTGCTGTTTCAGAGAACGTGTCTCTGGGAAGCAAAGGAGAACTAGAAGAGAAGAAGAACAGACATAGCCACTTTTTTGCAATAGACAGGCGTGTCAAGAGAAATATCCAAGGCATCCACAGCTTTGAACGTACACATTTATTCACTTCTGTCCTGTCGTCTGGCTTACTGCAGCTCAAATTGCAAGGAGCTCAGAGGTTAGTTAGATTAGTGAAACCGCTGTGCCTTTAAATCTTCCCTCCAGGACATTCAGAATGGTCAGATGCCACATTACAAGATCATTTTGAAAGATTATGATGTCACAGATTATGTTACATGAGGATGGAATTACCGTCTTGTTTTACGCACTAAATTAACTTTGTGACCAAAGGCTAGTTTGAGCTAACATATTTGTTATTTGTGTCATTTGCTTAACTCATCAGAAAGACTGCTTTCAAAACTTTATTTTTAATAAAAATGAGTTCAGTAATATTTCTAATAATGCTAAATGATATCCAGTATAATATGAGTTAAGGAAAACTTTTTATGTTAGTGAATGGGTACCCCAGCCTTATTGATGGGGTTGTGGGGGTTAAAGTCAAAAAGGTTGAGTACACTGCTGTGTGTAAAACTTTCAGGCGTGCTTTGAAGCGTTATGAATAGAGAATAGATAACGTCATGCTTCTGAAATAATTTTCTCATGGGCTTTTGTTTTAGAACGCATTGTGAGCAAAATGTCGCTTTGTTCCTTTGTGTCTGTTTATAGCGGAGAAAGTATTGCTGGAAAAGCGAAAGGAGAGATGCCCTTTTCCAAAGGTCTCTGTGTGTGTCGTCATAGATTTGTAAAGTTAGTTAGCGAGGATCAGTTTGTCCCGTTTGTGGCTGTGAAGCGCGAGAGCGGTGTGTTGTTTGGGCGGAGTAAACCATTGTGCCTGAGAGGGGGGAGGTTGGAGAACTCAAGCGAAAAAATCCGCTTCGGGCGTTTTCGTCAGTGTTGTTGCTGAATGGTGGTGTCGTGGGTACTTCGAAACGTTGTTTGTCTCGCTGGGATTGGCTTTGATGTTATTTACGTATTGTAATGATTAAGTCTTTTTATGTCGCACACTAAAGAGTACTCCCTAAAGTTTGGGTTGGTTCGCACCGACGAAGTGCCAAGTGAATCGCTGATATCTGTACGGCTATACTTGAGTTGAAGTTTGTCTGTACGGTGTGCGCTCAGCTGGATTCAAATGGAAAACATTTCAGCGACCTTGATAAATATGTATTTCTGTACTTTAACGGAATACTTTGCAACAGCTTTTGAACACGCACCACGGAATAGCGAAATACTAACTCAGATTTAAAAGACTTCTGGACGTGTTTTATGGTTTTGGAATTAACGTTCATCAACTTGAAATTTGAGGCTGTAAATCCATCAGTGTTTGACAATGGAGGAGGATCAAGTGTCTTCTCCCGAGGAGCCGCAGGCGGTCAGCGCCGCATCATCGGACAGTTTCTCCCGGCTCTGGTCGGACGTGATGGGGATGCTGGTAAGTTCGGAGTTGGGGGAGGGGTGTCACAGGAAGGCAACTTGAGAAAAGTCCTTCAACCCAAGGGGCTTAATTTATTGGAGCTCATTGTGTGTGTAGTGGTTGTGCTTTGATGCCAAGCGCATGTTAAAGCAGCCCACAGGAGCGTCAGGACAACTCTCTGTGAACAGGAGTCTTGAAACTTTATGGTTCGGTGTGTTTCTGTTGAGAGGGAGTGAGAAGTTTAGAAATCTCCAGGGAATCGTATCACATGGTATGTAACTGAAGTGTTTATTATTATTAAAAGCCGGCGCACGTGTGGCGTCACATACGCAACGTAACTCAAAACAACAGAACTTTAAATGTGTTTTCCTTGTCGTTTCAATATAAGTCTAAAGAATAGCTGGATTACTAAGCTGTTTTCACAAAAGTAACTATTTAGACACGAAATTAGTGGTTCGGGTTACGTGTAAGTTCGCAAAGTAGTTTTGAAATCTGTCGGGCCACAAAACGAGCATTGCAACAATATTACCATATTATTAGTGTGTATATTATTAAACACATCCATGTCTTTTCTCTGGACTGGTTAGCTAAGAGATGTAGCTAAAATTTAACATTTTGAGGGCTTTATACATCTTGGAGATTTTGTTTCTCTCTGATGCATTATTCAGTGTTTATTTTACAGGATCAAACATTTCCTTGGCCACTGTGGCTTTGAGTTTGGAAAATGATCTTAGTAATATGTATTCTCTCCCAAAGCTGTCTCTGTTGTGTTATTTGCACATTTCACTGGTTCTGTTTTTTTGTGAATCAGTTCTGAGTGTTCATGTTTCCATTGAGAACAGCTTAAATAGTGATGGCTACATTGTATCATCTTCAAGGCCTAGTCATGGGTTCTCTGTCCTTTTTGGTTTTAATTGAAACTTTAATTGCAGCTGTTGTGTAGGAAATTGGTTTAAGTGGATATTTGCATACAGTTATTCACCGAGACTTTGTTGGAACCTTAACGTGCCTGTTGTTAAGCACCCAGATGAAAAAGATAAAGGTGTGACACCCATTTCCAGTTAAAATGGCTTTGCCTCTTGATGGCTGCAGTGTTAATTAAGCATCTGAAAAGTGTGTGTGTGTACCTTCCTTCCTCCCTCAGGCGTATTTTATTCTGTGATATTACTGTAAGATGATGAGTCTTTTTTTTCTTTCCGTAGAGTATGTGTCATGTATACTTCTCTGAAGTCATCTGACTGCTCACAGTATAATACTAAACAACATTGCCTAAGCAGTAGTATGAGAAATTATTTTATGAAGCGGTTGAGCGGGAAAAGTTGCCGAAGTAGCACCTGAAGGTGTTCTCAGCTTGGCTTCACCCAACCCCCAACAACAAACTGCAGCTATTGTTTATGATCCTTGCAGCTTTAATTGAATCCTTAATCTTTTGGGTTTAAACATCTCTTTTTAGAGGCATTCATCCATAGTTTTGAGAATTTCAATACGGTCTTTGCTTCGGTTGTTTTGATTGTTTACAAATAGAAATCTGTGCCATTTGCACTGCAGTGTTTCTTACTTTAGAGCTGTATACAAAATAATTTTTACTAATGACGTTTTCGTAACCATGTAAGGGATCATAAACAGTCAGAGGGGTTTTATTTTGCAACAATGACTAGATGACTGTATCTTTCAATACAAGGCAACTTAATAAATAAATGATTTCGAAATATTGAAATAAAATTAAATGGAAGAAACAGACCACTGAGTGCCAAGAGATGAATCTAGCACAGCTGTGTAGGAAATTGGTTCCCAGGGAAAATGGTCAAATATACAGTTTACATGCACCACAATTGACCAATCAGAATCAAGCATTCTAGAGCGCCTTTAAATATAGGAAATGTCTTGATTGCATGGAAAAAATGGTTAGACGTGGTTTCAGTTAGGCTGACCATTAGACAGTCTGGGTTGTTTTACTTTCAACTTTTACAAGCCTTTCAGATGTGACTTGCTAGAGAATGAAATGTTGTTTTGGTGGGCACTCTGTCTATAAAAGTAAGGTTTTATTATGGCATGAACAAGATTTTTAAAGTTACAGGATCATTTTTGCTTTCTGAAGCAAAAGTATAAGCATATATCTCTACATTTGATTTACTATCTTATGCTAATGTTGATAAACCGCTTTTGTAGAACTGGCGGCTACTGAGTCACGATTTAAAGGTCTGAGGTTTGCCAAGCTCATAGATCTCTCTTAATGAGAATACCTCTGTCTGTCATTGAAGTGTGGTCTGTGTGAGTAAACTCCATTTATATGTGGTTCCCCTCATCTAAATTCACTTCAAAGTCAATTAACAGCTTATCACCCTCATTTCAACCATCTGTTGGATTTGTGTTATGTTGTGGCTGTGAATGTTTTAGAGAGAAAATGATCTGTGAAATACAGTTTTGACATCTTAATTGTTTGCCTTATCAAATATTTCTTAAATAGGAGCAACTTTTTTGAAGCTTTAAAATAAAAGCAATAGTTTTTGCACTTCAGCATGCAGTAGCACACTATGCATTTGTAAAGCATGTTACCACCAAGTTTAAACAGTGATGATCTTAATGCCAACTGTGAAGAAAGCCAAATAGGCACTGCATGAGGCAGCAGCATTCAGTAATTATACGTTTTGCTTTACCATTGGACATTAGACAATGTGTGGGAGACTGTCTGGCCGTATCCGCAGTACTTAAGCACCTTGACAGTGACTGATCTTGATTTTGGATGAGCCATTGCTCCCCGCCTCTGATTCCAGTTAATTTAACACATTCTCCACCCTGCACCCCACAGGCATTTCTCTCCCTCTCTTCGCCTCCCGTCCTTCCCTTCCTCCTTCCTTATGCTTCCATCAGCCCTCTGTGGATATCCTGAGGAAACCACCCTAATGAGGGTGCGTCAGGACCCCCTGACCAACTTCTGTCTCACATCCTCTCCAACTTAAATATGACTCGTGTCCACTTCTCCCCTCCAGGGCGGCGCCACACATCTCAGAACACCTACGTCAAGTGACTTCCCCATCCCCATGTTACTTTGAAGAGTGCAAATCATTTCCAGTCATTTGGTCTCCTTTAGTCTTTAGTACAAGGCTATTAACACTTTCTGTTTTTTTTTTAAATGCAGACAGGCTTCATGCTTTCTGAGTGTGTAAGTTTTATTTTGTGCTTAGTGTCTGGACACTTTTAGGCACTGTGGGAATTAGCATTTATGATGAGAAGTGCTAAACAAAAGCAGACTTGTGATGTTCTTTGTTTCTAAAGAAGGACACATTAAACTTGTTTTGTGGTTTGCTGTCTTACTCATTCCAGAATCAGCAACTGTAAGGGCATATTATGCAATCTCCATTTACACAGAATAACAACCGAACAACCCAAAAGCAAAAGGAAAAAATGCTGTCTGTAACTTTCTTTCTTTTTTTCGTTCTTTCTTTCTTTCTTCTTTCTTTCTTTCTTTCTTTCTTTCTTTCTTTGAGATTTATAATTTAGGTGTTGTAATACCAACCTGAACTCATGACGAAAAATTACCTGTGTTGACTTTTTTGCAAGACACCATGTACGTTTTGTGACATATTAGATGTGAAAAATCTACAGAGTGACGCTAAAAGAATGTTCAGGTTTTTTTATCCCCTGAACAGATGAACCAGTGTTACCAAGTCTGCGGTTTTCCCGCGGAATTGGCTACTTTCATACTGTTTCCTCGGGTTGTTTTTCATGTTTGCGGGTTAAAACGACCCTAATAATGTAATTTTTAGCCCCTGAAATGTGAATTTTACCAGGGGAACCCTGCCCAAAAAATTTGTATTTCACCCCCAGGAATGCGTTTTTTTTTTTTTTTTTACTGGGGACCCCCCTCAAAGTGGGGTTGGGCTAGTTTTGAGTAGCAATTGGGTGAGTTTTGTTGCGAAAACCTGGCAATCCTGAGATATAACTTTTATGTGAAATTGGTTTGTGTTGCCGCAGTTCTGACTTGAAATGTCAGTTGAGTGGCGCTATAACTCTAATGCTCTGTGACGTTTTAAAATAACATACCATCTGCACTACACCTAAACCTACCCGATAATATGAACAAAAGTGAACGCGACATAAAAATGTAACCGCAAGCAAGCCGTTTGAGCTTGTTATCTTTCAGTGAGTCATGTTTATCATGAGACTACCCAAGCATTAGCCTTTTTCACAAAAATCGGAAGTGACGTCAGTTCCGCTACAGGTCTGTGCCTATTATATTAATATGCTCTTGTCTCAAATAATGCCTTTTACCTTTTCTTTTTTGTCTGCTTTCCAAGTTGTTA
>JAHKKF010468583.1:0-17128 GCA_019740295.1 Labeo calbasu | reverse complement strand
AGCCTATATGTTAAATTTATAACTGTAATATGTATATATATATATATATATATTAGCCTATATGTTACAGTTATACATTTAAATAAAGTATAAAATAAATAAATAAATAACTAGATAAATAGATAGATAATATAAATTGCAATCTTTTGTATTTCTAATTGTTTTTCACTATTTTTTCTATCGATCTGTCTATATATCTATCTACACACACACACACACACACACACAATTTTATATGTAAATGTTTAACATTATATATAATATATACATATATTGTTATTAGAATATAATAGAGTAATATACTGTATTACGTTTCTGAATGAAGATCACAGAGACCAAAGTGGCAGACTGTGCACCATGTTTGTTCTTTATTTTATAAAAGTACAATGTTTTGTTGTAAATATAAGTGTATACAAATAAAGTAGACCCTTTACAGATTCAACTGATGTATTGCTGTTATCTGTATGATCAAAAATGACAGAGTAATTGAAGTTCCTTTAGGAGTTATCAGAAAAACTGCCACAAACATTTCTCGATCCCAGGGGGTTAACAGAAATGAATGTTAGATTTCAAAGAAAGAAAGAAAGAGAAAGAATAAATCAATGTTACTGATCTCAAACTTTTGAACGGTGATGTATATTTGATTTTTCCTTTATGTCTGACATGTGCCCTGATCCCGTCCCCTCAGTCACTCACCACTATCTCTGTCTAATAAAGACTAAAAAAAATCAACTTTCCCAAGCGTCCACTTGAACTTAGAGGTCATGTGTCTGTGCTGTCCACATACTGTAATAGAGATCAAAGAATAAATCACTCTGGGCATTCTGTCTTATTTTCTCTCAGGGTTAGAGCGAAAAGGCGCATCATGTGGTGTGTAACTGATGTATTACTTAGAAATATAACCTGTAAGTTTGATTCATTCTCTTCAGGCCATCAGCGGCCAGCCACAAGTGCCTCCACTCCCAATGAAAGTAATATGGGGTTATCAAAATAAGCCTGCAAGTGCGGCACAGCAACTGAAAGCTGAATGATTGATATGCACTAGAATTACTTTAGTCTGGCTAACTTTCAGAACAAAAGAGCAACTACTGTATATTTAGCCTCTGAATGTGCTTTAATTTTGAGGGGGAAAAAACGCAATTGTGTGCATAGAGTCACTGCGGATAATTGGCATCACCTGAAGGTTACTTCAAATGTCTCACAATGTGGTCTTCAAATTTAATGGTCAACTCACTCAAAAATGTCTGGGGAAGAATTGACCACTTTTGATTCAAATATCGTGCCTTAAATAAATAGTTCAGCTAAAAAAATGAATGAAAATTAACACTCACATTCATGTCGTTTCAAACCTGTATAGCTTTCTTTCATCTGTGAAGAACAAAATAACCAAATTCTAGCTAAATTTTAGCTCTTTTCAATGTAATGACAGCAAAAGACTCCTCAAAACTATCAAAGTCACCCTGAAATCTAAACTGACAAGTTTTTTTTTTATTTTTGTAATGGAATATTGCATTGTTTTTTAAATAATGTATCTGTGCACATTATCACATCATTTTTTAATTCGTGCAACCTCATAATCAGGATTAGCAAAGTCTGATTCATAAGTGAATAATTCTTCGGACTGATGAGTTGGTTCTTTTTGGATGAATCGTTTGGTGCAGCTCACAAAATGATTCATCTTTTTCTGAAGTTTTCAACTCACTGATTCAATGCTCTGGCCAAAGCACTTAGCAGTTCAGAAGGAAAAAAAATATTGGTGAATAATAATTTGTCTGTTTGTCACAAATTGTTTAGTGAAAAACGATACAAGAAGACTTTGAAAATTTATATACAGTGCCCTCCACTAATTTTGGCACCCTTGGTAAATATGAGCAAAGGTGGCTGTGAAAATAAATCTGCTTTGTTTATCCTTTTGATCTTTCATTCAATAAATTCACAAAATTCTTTTATTCTAAGTAAAATGATGGAAAGTGGGGGGAAAATCTCATGAAATAAATGTTTTTCTCTAGTTCATGTTGGCCACAATTATTGGCATCCAATTATTGCAACGTCCTTTTCTCAAGATAACAGCTCTGAGTTTTCTGACAAGAGATCAGAGACCATTCCTTCATTCAGAATCTCTTCAAATCCTTTAGATTCCCAGCTCCATGTTGGTGCTTCTTCTCTTCAGTTCACCGCAGTCATTTTCTATAGGGTTCAAATCAGTTAACTGGGACAGCCATGGCAAAAGCTTCATTCTGTGCTCAGTGACGCATTTTTGTGTTGATTTTGATGTTTGTTTTGGATCATTGTCCGGATGGAAGATCCAACCACAGCCAATTATGAGATTTCTAACAGAGGTAGATCTTTTATCTATTTGTATTTGATAGGATCCATGATGCCATGTGTCTGAACAAGATGTCCAGGACCTCCGGCAGAAAAATTGGCCCACAACATTAAAGATCCAGCAGTATATTTAACCATGGTCATGGGGTACTTTTTATCCCTGTTTGCACCAAACCCATCTGGTGGGTTTGCAGCCAAACAGCTTATTTTTTAGTTTCATCTGACCATAGAAGCCAGACTTTAGAGTTCCAGTCGTGTCTGACAACTGAATATGCTGGAGTTAATAACCATAATAACTTCATATTTAGCCCCTTGAATGCAAATTTACCAGAAGAACCTTGACAAACGTGTATTTTACACCCCGATTTTTAACAGCGGATGCGATTGGGCTAGTTTAAGGCTAGTTTTGAGTAGCAATTGGGTGGGTTTTGTTGTGAAAACCTGGCAACCCTGGCTACCATTAACAAAGCATGCACTAAAACAATAATATAGCGCTCTAATCCGTTCTTAAAATAATGACATAAAAACATTTGAACACTTATGTAAGTGAACTGTGCCCACAGCTAAAGTTTAGCTGCTAAACTGTAAACAAAACCATAATGTTGGATACGTTAGCCGAGTGCTAACGTGACTAACTTATGAAACAACACAGTTTGTAAACCAAAATATGGCTACATTCTTTATTATTACACAAAGTTATTAGAACAACGACAGTCTACATTAATCTACACATTCTTAGGAAATAGTGGGTTCACAGCAAATTATCAGTACTATTTCAGTAAGACAGAAATATCATGGTTTACCTGGAAACAAAGCTGCACTGGGTATCACATATTAGCACAAACTTGCTATTTTAGCACTCACTTGAAAATGTACACATAATATATCTATCATACTTACAGGTTGTGGTTCAGAGACACTTGTTAGTCCAAATAAAGAAGATTAGAAGCCAATGAACATAAAGTAGAGATAAGAGAAGCAGTCCTCTGTAAAATGACGACCCCAACAAAAGGTTTGAATTGTATTGCTGTGGCATTGTAGAAAAAATGAATTTTGACCACTAATTCTTCACATTATCTTCTTTTGCCAATGAAAACAAAAAAAACTTGTTTGACAGTGCAGAACACAGCGTCTTCTCAACATGATGTAAACACACTAACTAGCGAAAGTGTTTGTGGGCAGGTGGGAATTATGCTAATATGTTACCTAGTGATGTAAATCGATAACAGGCAGAAGATCCGAAATTATAACAAATTGTTAAGGTGGCTCTGGGTCGACTCTTTCTTTTGAGAGACAATATCTTTATGTATAATGCACTTTTTTGATTAACAGCTTTGCAGACTGTTTACATTGAAGGATAGCTACATTACAAATGGCAAAAAAAAAAAAGATATTTTCTGAAACCCCATATGACCTGCTCTTTAATTATTGCTCTGATGGTGGAAATGCTGTTTTCTTAGAGCCACCTTCTATTTTGTGAAGCTCAGCAAGCTTGTTCTGCACATTAGAACTATAGGGTCATTCTGTGCCAATTCAACCAGACGTTCCCGGTTCAAATTTTTAATTTTGCTAATATTTTTTCTGAAGAAAGATACACATGTAAGGCAAAATATTAAATGTTATAGATGAATGTTTACTGAGTAATCCACTATTTTGTAGAGGTTAAAACAGCAATTTTCACCTTAGACTCAAGAGTCAAGTTACAGGGGGGCGAAAATGACTTCTGAAAGATGACAGCATCATAATGTTATTTTACACAGAGATTGGTAGTTCTGTTAGTAAAATCTGTTGACTTTAGCAGTCTTTGTTGCATTGTGTCCCAGTGGTGACCATTCAAAAATGGGCAACAGCACTTTTTAAGTTTTTTCTCCAAAGTCTGCATGCCTCAAGAAGTATTTAAAATATCTTAATGCCCTTTTAGATAGTGGGTCTTAACCAACTTTAACCATCTTTATTTTTAAGGCCCTGCATGGTTCAGTTCCAGAGATATTGGAATTTCAATATGGCTCCAAGAGTAAATCATTAAAACTCATTTTCAGTGGTCAAAAACCAAATTTGGGTCAAAAACCATATTGAAATTCCAATATCTCTGGAACCGAATAGCATAGGGACTTAAAAATGAACAACCCAAAAGGAAAGTTGGTTAAGACCCAATATCTAAAAGGGCATTAAGATATCTTGAATACTTCTTTAGTTACAGGCATGCAAACTTTGGAGAAAAACTTGAAAAGTGCTGTTTCCCCATTTTTGAATGGTCACCGTTGGGACATAATGCAACAAAAATTAAAAAAGTCAACAGAGTTTACTAATAGAACTACCAATCTCTTTGTAAAAATAACATTACTTCTTCAGAAAAAAAACTCAAAATCAAAAATTTGAAGTTTTTAAAATTTGGTTGATTCGTTTTTTCTCCTTTTGATTAATGATTAAGAGAATTTGGGCTTTGTGTTTTTCATATTTATAATCCTGTGGAACAGGAAGTCATGGCTGGACGATTTCATGCTCCTGGCCACCCTGGTGTGCTAAAAAAAAATGTAAATATGAATGAGAATATACTTCAGATATATTTTACTCATAAGAATTTCTAAGGGTGCCAATAATTATGGCCAACATGCGTTGGAGAAAAACATTTATTTCATAATGAGTTTTCCCACCAATTTTAATTGTTTTACATCAATGAAAGGTTAGAATTTTATATATTTTGTAGATGAAAGACCAAAAAGATAAACAATGCAGATTTATTTTCACAGCCGCCTTTGCTCATATTCACCAAGGGTGCCAATATTATTGGAAGGCACTGTTCCGTGGATCTTTTTTAAGACGCTAAGTAGTACTTTGAAAAAAAGTGTCTAAAATATTCACCTCCTTTATTCCACGAAAGAAAGAAATTCATCCAGGTTTGGAAAGACATGAGGGTGTATAAATAAATGAAAGAGAAGTCTGTCATTTAATTCTTTTTCTTTTAATGGTTTACGGCAACTCTGCATGATCAAAAGAACGGAATTTGCTTTGCTTTGTTTCTTGTATCGTTTTAAAGGGTGAAACTCGCCTGTCTCACACCTTGTTTGTGTTCAGCAGAAAAGCAGCTCATTAGGAATCAGTTTGCCTTTGATATGAATGACTCGCAGCTGATTCACTCACAGTCTCTTCGGTGCATCTGAATATCCCCCGCTATGGATGAGTGTCACAGTGAGTTTATTTCTTTGTTTCAGCATTGACTTCTGCATCGGCGTCGCAGTGTGACTCTTTTGGGTTCATTCTTTATTATCAACAAATGGCGTGTCTATAATTGACAAGGCTTCTAATGCAGAAAGAGGGAGATGTTTTCTTTGATGCATGATGCTGTGATGATTCCATCATCTCTTCTGATTCATTACTTTAACTCTCCTGCAACAATACAATCAAATTACACAGTCAATATTGCCAGTCTTTTGTGTGGGACACACAACATATGAGAGACCTATGACCGTCCATTAATTTTCATTTAAGAGAACGATTGCCGCTCATTTGTAACGACTCTTGGGTGTTTGACATATCTATAGCAGCTGGCAAATCTTCTTCTGTTGCTTGTAATGTATGGTTGAATCCAACACACTGGAAGCAGAAATATGGATTTTTTTTTGTTGTTGTTGTTTTTGAAAGAATTCAAAACTTTTATTCAGCATGGATACATTTTATTGATCAAAAGTAAAGACATTTATAATGTTACAAAAAATTCTATTTTGAATAAATGCTGTTCTTTTGAACTTTCTATTCAATAAAATTTTTGAAACAAAAAAAAAATATTAATCAGCAGCAAATCAGAATGATTTCTAAAAGATTGTGACACTGAAAAATGGAGTAATGGCTGCTGATTTGCCACCACACAAATAAATGACATTTTTAAAATATATTTAATAATATTAATTAAATTGAAAACAGTTATCTTATTTTATTTCTACAATATTACTGTTATTACAGTATTTTTTCTTAATTTAAAGCAGCCTTGGTGAACATAAGAAGCTTCTTTTAAAAAATCCTGTTTAAAACCCCTAACTTTTGAAACGGTAGAGTATATTGACATTAAAATAATGATATTCCTTGCTTTAAAGCGAAACGCTTAATTAGGCAGCGTTTTGAAGTGAAATTAAAGTAAAAAGATCCTGCCAGTTGAAAAAAAAACCTTTATTGCTCTAAGGAGGTGAGTGATAGCGGAACATAAAACTGGGTCCAGCTGGAACAGATGGAAGCTTGGTGACTGTAAAACCCAAAATGTCCACGGAAGCTTTTCATTGGTGACTTATGAAAGCAATCTGTCAAAACAAGTGCTATGTTAGCTAAATAATATGTTAATGAGACCGGGCTGTCGAGCCACAAATCAAGTTTAAAATGTCAGTTGTTTTGGAGAGATAGTGTTTGTTTGTTCAAAGACAGTATGTCTCAAATTGACCTGGAAGAGGGACCAGCAAGATAATGGTGGGCTGTCTGTGTTCATCTTTGCCAGATCATCATTTCCACAGAGCCAAAAAGCTGTAGAAGTTTCCGACTTTTGTCCATAAACTAGCGTACAGAACTTTGGGATCACTAAAATGTTTTTGAAAGACGTGTCTTATTCTCATCAAGGCTACATTTGATTTAATATATATGTGATATATATGTGATTGTGTATATATATATGATCACAATTCTAATTCCAGATCAAGATTTTTAATGTTAATGTTTATTATTTAAAATCTCTTATGCTCATCTGCATTCATTTGATCAAAAATACAGAAAAAACTGTCATATTGTGAAATATTATTACAATTTAAAATTATGGTACTTTAAGATAGAATTTGTTTCTGTGATGCAAAGCTGAATTTTCATAAGCATTTACCCAAGTCTTAAGTGTAAAATTATCCTTCCGAAATCATTCTAATATTTATTATCAGCTTTGAAAACAGCTGTGCTTATTTATATGTTTATTTAAAATCTGTGATACTTTTTCCTCAGTACATTTTTCTTTTTTCTTTCTTTTTTTTTATTCAGCAAGGCTGTTCAGTTGATAAAAAGTGATAGTAAAGACTTTTGAATAAATGCTGTTGTTTTTAGCTTTTTATTCATGAAAGAATCCTGAAAAAAAAAAGAAAAGTATAACAGGTTCCAGATAAATGCTGCACAACTGTTTCCAACGTAACAAAAATGTAATTTTGTCTTGAGTCTTAAAATTTGTAACTGCCTGTAGTTGAAGAAACATAAATAAAAAAAGAAAACAAAAAGTTTGTTTAGACAAGTAATCATAAAGTATCGGAAGAAATGAGAATGAAAATATCAGGAGGCTGTAGGACGTCCACAACAGCAGCGTCATGAACTGATATGATTGTTTGACTATAAACAGTTCAGACAGATACTGTATACGTGACTCCTATGTTGGTGTATAAAGCTAATTCTATTAATCAAACTGAGGTACGTATAGTACAAAAAGAGTAGAGAGAGCTGATGTCAACTCTCAGTGGATTATATTAAAAAAGCAGACTGTTGCAGTCCACAAAGGTAAGAAAGGGCAACACCACATGACATTTGAAGATGGAATTATTATAGATGTTTACATGCCAGGTGTCAGTGGTGTCACAGATTGGCATTCTAGTGTGCTCAGCATGGCTCCTATGCAGTAAACAGACTTCAAAGGGCTGCTACTGTGCTCACACGCTAGCTGGGCTGAATAGGTGCCTTCACTGTCTGAGCCCTTCACACGCATCACACAGAGAGTTCATTCAGCGGGACTGACGCGCTGTGCACAGTCGGACGCCAGCGTGAAAATTACACCCTCAAAAAGAACAACTTCATTCAATAATGTCAGCTTTCTAGCTCTCTCTCTCTCTCCCTCTCCCTGTCTCTCGCTCATTGTCTCTGTGTTGTTCTGTCCTCCCTTCTCTCTCTCAATGACATGTGTAGCTCTGTATACACAGATAAACGTTATGCATTCCTAATGCTGTTTCTCTAGTCCTTGTGGGAAAATCACACTAAACATATTCACACATAACTATGGGTCTGTGATGGTGGAGTCTGTCTTTTTTCTTGTCTTTGAAACAGTTAAAAGTCTCTTGCTCACCAAGGCTGCATTTGTTTGATCCAAAATACAGCGAAAACAGCAACATTGTAGAATATTTTTACAATTTGAGATTTTTTTATTGTTTTATAGTATATTTTCATTTTTTTTGTTTTGTTTTATTATAAAATGTAATTTATTCCTTGGATGGCAAAGCTGATTTTTCAGCAGCCATTACTCCAGTCTTGATCCTTCAGAAATAATTTGCAAGATATTTAATGTTTTTGAAAGAAATTTCTTATGCTTTTTAATGACAAATACAGAAAAAAACTGTAATATTGCTAAATATTACAATTAAAAAAAAATGGCCATTACTCCAGTCTTCAATGTCACATGATCCTTCAGAAAACATTTTAATATGCTAATTTTTTATTAGTGTTGGAAACAGTTTTGCAGCTTAATTTTCTTTAAAATCAATAAATCAATTTATTATTATTATTATTACTATTATTACTTTTTTATTATTACTTTTTCAGGATCCTTTGATGAATAAAAAAAAGTAAAACAAATATAAATAAATCAATAATAAAAGAACAGCATTTATTTAACTCTTTTTTAAGAGTTTGTACATTTCTATCTCTCTCTCTCTCTTTCTTTCTTTCTTAAGAAATTAATACTTTTATTTAGCATGGATATGTTAAATTGATTAAAAGGTGACTTTTTAAAATAATTTTTCTTTTAAACCTATTTTGTCATCAAGGAAGGCTGGAAAAAAGTACCACAGGTTCCAAAAATAAAATAAAATAAAATAAAACTTTTAAGTAACACAGCTGTTTTCAACATTGATAATAAATCAGCATATTGGTAATAATAATAATAATAATAATAATAATAATAATAATAAGATCAGAAATTATTTCTGAAGCATCATATGACACTGGAATGGCTGCTGAAAATTCAGCATTGCATCACAGGAATAATTTACATTTTAAAGTATATTAAAATAGAAAACTGTAATTTTAAATTGTAAAAATATTTCACAATATTAGTGTTTTTAATAATAAACAATAATTAACAATAAGCTTCTTTAAAAAATAAAAAAACATAAAAAGTCTTACTAACAAACTACATTTGCTTGACAGAAAATTTTTTGTAACATTATAAATATCTTCTTTTTGCTAACGCTTTTTATTATTATTAATAAGATTATTAATTGTGACTTAGTCAATTACATATTTTGTGTACTCTATCATGTAATTATTATATTATTATTATATTATTATTATTATTTTAGCTGTTGTGAGCTCTATGTTATATTTAATTTTTATTTTATACATATTAACATAAATTCTTACATACTAAGTCGCTTTCAACAAAATCGAATAACAAAAATACAAAAAAGCCAGTTCACACTGCAGTGACAGACGCAGACAAACGGCAACAGAGACACTCGCCAAGTTTTGTCAGATCAGTGTGTTAGCCCTGTTGGCGTCTTTTGGCACTGGTTGGTGCTTATTTTTCGCCAACTGAACATGTTGAATTGGTGTTTGTCAGGTCTTGGAATGTCTTAGACATGACATACTGTAACCGGATGCAGTGTTGGTGCAGTAAATTGGCCTTAACTGATAAACTTGAAGGAAAGGAATAGTTCACCCAAAAATGAAAATTAGCCCCTTATTTACTCACCCTCCAAGCATCCTAGGTGTATATGACTTCCGTCTTTCAGATGAATATAATTATATTAAAAATTATCCTTGCTCTTCCAGGCTTTAGAACAGCATAGGTGGGTGTTTCTCTTCATCAGTCTAAAACAAGTCCAATAAAGTGCATCCATCCATAATAAAAAGTGCCTCACGTGGCTCCGGGGGGTGTATAAAGGCCTCCTGTAGCGAATCGATGTGTTTTTGTAAGAAAAATATCCATATTTTAAATGTAATAATCATTTTAATCTAGCTTGTACCAACTGTTTTACATGGAAGCAGCTCTGGGCAGAAGACGTATGATGTTGACGTTGCGCATATATCTCTCAGAAGTGACAAACGCAAACACGACATAGAGAAAACAAAACAAAACGACGGTCACGAATTAGAAGTACAAAACAAGGATTTGTAAAGAAAAATGTCAGAGGATTTCAATATAAACCAAGAAAAGACTTTCCTGTACTAAAGCAAAGAAACTTTGCTTCCTTTGCTTCTGTAAACAAACGTTGGTTTTCACAAGACTTGTACGACCAGTTAGCGCAAGCTAGATTAAAGTGATTATTATGTTCTAAACATGGATATTTTTCTTATAAAACGCATTGATTCACTACAGGAGGCCTTAATTCACCCCCCAACCCGTGTGAGGCACTTTTTTATTATGGATGGATGCACTTTATTGGACTTGTTTTGGACTGATGAAGAGAAACACTCACCCATGCCATTCTAAATCTTGTAAGTGCAAGGACAATTTTTAATATAACTCCGACTGCATTTGTCTGAAAGAAGGAAGGGATATACACCATGGATGCCTGGAGGGTGAGTAAATAATGGGCTAATTTTCATTTTTGGGTGAACTATCCCTTTAAGAGAGAGCAGGTGCATCCCAATTCACGTACTATTCTATGCCGTTTTTAGTATAAGTATTGCGAGTCATGTGGATTACTTGTGAATTATTGTGATGTTTTTTATCAGCTGTTTGGACTGTCATTCTGACGGCACCCATTCACTGCAGAGGATCCACTGGCGAGAAATTTCCTCAAAGCTGTTCCAATGAAGAAGAAAGTCATCTACAAGTTGTATGGCCTAAGGGTGAGTAAATTTTTAGCAAATATTCATTTTAGGTGAACTGTTCCTTTAACAGCTAGTCGTTTTGCAAAAAAACATGTGGATTTGCATATCCTTACTATTAACATCATGATAAAAATCCTCGAAAGATTTTAACCGCTGAACAGCCATTTAACACGTCTGACCCAATAAGTATAATATTTCTTTCATCTGACACATGCCAAGGGAAAGACAATTTACAAACATACCCAGAGGCCATGTACTAAATTCAGTTCATAGCGTGTATACCCATCACCCCTCCTAACCCCACACCTGCCGAAAATTTCCTTCCCCATCCACACTTTGGATGAGTTTTGTCAGATCAGTGTGTTAGCCCTGTTGGTGTCTTTTGGCATTGGTCGGTGCTTATTTTCGCCAACTGAACATGTTGAATTGGTGTTTGTCAGGTCTTGGAATGTCTTAGATATGACATACTGTAATCAGATGCAGTGTTGGTGCAGTAAATTGGCCTTAACTGATAAACATGAAGGAAAGGGTTAGTTCACCCAAAAATTAAAATTAACCCCTTATTTACTCACTCTTCAGGCATCCTAGGTGTATATGACTTCCTTCTTTCAGACAAATGTAATCAGAGTTATATTAAAAATTGTCCTGGCTCTTCCAGGCCTTAGAACAGCATAGGTGGGTGTTTCTCTTCATCAGTCCAAAACAAGTCCAATAAAATGCATCCATTCATAATAAAAAGTGCCTCACGTGGCTCCGGGGGGTGTATAAAGGCCTGCTGTAGCAAATCGATGTGTTTTTGTAAGAAAAATATCCAGATTTTAAACGTAATAATCACTTTAATCTAGCTTGCACCAACTGTTTTACACGGAAGCAGCTCTGAACAGAAGACGTATGACGTCGGCGTTGCACATACACCTCTCAGAAGTAACGAACGTGAACACGACGTGGAGAAAACAAAACAACGGTCACGAATTAGAAGTACAAAACAAGGATTTGTAAAAAAAAAAAAAAAAATGTCTGAGGATTTCAATATAAACCAAGAGGAGACTTTCCTGTGCTAAAGTAAAGAAACTTTGCTTCCTTTGCTTCTGTAAACAAACGTTGGTTTTCACAAGACTTGTACTTGTACGACCAGTTAGTGCAAGCTAGATTAAAGTGATTATTATGTTTTAAACATGGATATTTTTCTTATAAAAACACATTGATTCACTACAGGAGGCCTTTATTCACCCCCTAACTCGTGTGAGGCACTTTTTATTATGGATGGATGCACTTTTATGGACTTGTTTTGGACTGATGAAGAGCCATTCTAAATCTTGTAAGTGCAAGGACAATTTTTAATATAACTCAGATTGCATTCGTCTGAAAGAAGGAAGGGATATACACCATGGATGCCTGGAGGGTGAGTAAATAATGGGCTAATTTTCATTTTTGGGTGAACTATCCCTTTAAGAGAAAGCAAGTGCATCCCAATTCACATATTATTCTATGCCGTTTTTTAGTATAAGTATTGCGAGTCATGTGGATTACTTGTGAATTATTGTGATGTTTTTTATCAGCTGTTTGGACTGTCATACTGACGGCACCCATTCACTGCAGAGGATCCACTGGCGAGAAATTTCCTCAAAGCTGTTCCAATGAAGAAGAAAGTCATCTACAAGTTGTATGGCCTAAGGGTGAGTAAATTCTTAGCAAATATTCATTTTAGGTGAACTGTTCCTTTAACAACTAGTCGTTTTGCAAAAAAATGTGGTTTTGCATATTCTTACTATTGACATCATGATAAAAATCCTCGAAAGATTTTAACCGCTGAACAGCCATTTAACACGTCTGACCCAACAAGTATAATATTTCTTTCATCTGACACATGCCAAGGGAAAGACAATTTACAAACATACCCAGAGGCCATGTACTAAATTCAGTTCATAGCTTGTATACCCATCACCCCTCCTAACCCCACGCCCGCCGAAAATTTCCTTCCCCATCCACACTTCTTTAATATTTAATCAAGACAACAGATTCACAAATGATGTTAGAGAGAATGCATGCTAGATCATATTGTCTCATCCAGTGTCTCGTCCTTTGCTTGCTATCAATTACAACTTTGACTCCCAACTAAGTCATTTGCACTGGATTGGTAATTTGATTTCAGGAGCTCTCTCACTTGATTTCCCTTTGCCATTAATTTAATTTCACAGGCCCCATCAGCAGATAGCACATGCTGAGACACCTATCTCCCAGAGCTAATCTCAGCAGCCTGGATTAAAATTGAGAGCGGAGGGCCGCCGCTTCATCCCTCTGTCACCACGGCATTATAAGCACCTTGTCATTCATCTTGACAATTTGACAAGGTTTGGCCTTTGAATACTTTGCTAATGAGTTATTTTTTGTATTTTACTATTATATACTATTATAATGTATTGTTCATTAAATAATAATTCTGACTCTTAAAAGTAAAGAAATGTAAAAGCACATACAATACTGTTTTTTTTTAGAAAGAAAAGACAAAGGGGGAAAATGTACACCTCTAACTACATATCAGTTGTAGAACTGTATATTAGTAAGTCTGATTAAATTTGTAATCAGATAATATGCCACTAATTCATTTAATTTACAGCATTTGATTGTTTAAAATCTTTAATTAAAAAATGAAATGTATTTAGATAGTATGTTGGCATATGCATTTGATGGACATCTTTGGCCATTACGTCACATCCTTGTGACTTTTTTTTCACAACATACCTGTGATACTAAATATTTTTTTAGAATTAGGTTTACTATTAACTATTAATAATGTAATGTATTGTTCTTAAGTTAGTACGTTCTGATGCTAAAAAGCAATTGGATGAGCCAAATGTATGTATATATCAGTTGAATTACATATTAATAAGTTGATTTAAATTGTAATCAAATGATATTCTGATAATTAGGGTACAGCGGGGCTAAAGGCGCCTTTGATATTATTTTCCTCTAAACCACTAGATGGCAGAAAAATGTGGCGTAGCACTTTCCAAACATCCGTTTTTCAAGATACACGTGCAAATCTGTCTGATCCTTGACGTGATCGCAGGCAGCAGAGCAAAGTCGATTCTGTGCTTACTTATTTGATGTTTTTAAAAATGTTGTAGATTTAAGTAGCAAATCAGAATCACTACAATTCTTGAATATATGTTGAGACAAATGTCTTCTTAATGAACAGCAGTTTTTAAATAATGAAAGAATATGTAAAAATATGGTATTTGGGGGTAAAAAGCACCCCTGCTGTTGGGGCTAAAAGGCACAATAATTAACATGATAATTAATAGAAGGCTGACTTTACTATTTGTTGACATGACATTGTTAGATTCAGATGGTAAATATC
Organism: Labeo calbasu; assembly: GCA_019740295.1. Lineage (NCBI taxonomy): Eukaryota > Metazoa > Chordata > Actinopteri > Cypriniformes > Cyprinidae > Labeo > Labeo calbasu. The sequence goes on along the minus strand of JAHKKF010468583.1, from coordinate 2,664 downwards.
ATACATTATGTTGGGTGTCTATCTTAATAATAATTCTAAACCATCATATTTAAAAACATGCTATTAATCATATAATGTAATAAAATATAATTTATTGTTACTGCTGTAAATCTATATTAAATTATTATGGGATCTACTTCAGTGTTTTCAGAATCTTTACATTTTAAAATAATTTTGTTTCTGTATTTTAAAATATGTTTTATCTGAACATATTTTATTGACAGTATGTTTACTGAACAAAAATTAATTAAAAATTATTTATCAAAATAAGTAGAAAATAGTACAAACTTTGCTAAAGTGATTGTTTTGAATAAGTATTATCTTAGACATTATTTAAAAAAATGTATTGTTTTAGCTAATATATTTGTATCAATAATGTGTGCCTTTTACCCCATGCTGGTGAGCGGGGTAAAAGCCCCCTGCCACCTCATACATTTACAAGAGTTTTAAACAATATAAACGACTTGTATATTTTATTTTCACACAACAATTGTTGGTCCATACATGTTCAATACAAACATGTATATTTTTCTGCAGTTGTACACTTTGGGCGCAGTGAAAAGCACATGTTTTCGTAGGGTGTGCCTTTAGCCCAATTGTACCCTAATCTAATTTATAGCAGTCAGTCATTTAAAATCATTAAAGCCGGGCATACACTTGCTGCAACTTGCAACCCAGGCTCAATGGAAATACATGCCTTTATATACATTTGTGCAACACCGTAATTGCATACCTTACTGCACGTTTTGCGACAGTTTCAAAGTGAAATGCCTAGAGAGTAGCACTAAAACACGTTCAATACGTGATCGTGCCACTTTTTATTACGTTAGTACAGGCACGTATTGCTGCGTTTTTATCACGCTGCTTGAGGTATGTATTGCGGCTGTTCAGAATTAAAAAATCTGGGGAGTGTCACTTAAGGTCACTAAAGGTTAATGTGTCATGTTGGAAATATCCCCTACACCAAACCCAACCCTAAACCTACCTGATAGTGTTAACAAATGCAAAAGTGATCTTAAAATGCATTTGTTGATGCAGCTGTGCTATTTTAACTTCCTTTGCATTGTTTTGTCAAACCATAGTTTCACGGGGTTGGTACCGGAGCTCTTCATCACTCAGGTGCAACGCCATACTGCGTGGGCTACCAAGCAAACCTGCTGAATTAGAAAACTCATGCATGTGAAGCTGTATATTGAAGACAACTTTCAAAAGTATCAGTTTTCAAATTGCGCAGGATGTTAAAATTGTTTTGAAGCCATAATTTAATATTCTTCAAGTAACTGTGAAAATTAAGCTTCATTAATCAAAACCCTGTGTGTAAATCATACCTGTGTGAAAAGGAATAAAAGTTATTGGAGTATAACAGCCTCATTTCAACTGGAAACTACGAAGCAATGATTCGTAGCCTACATATAGGTACGTTTTTTCAGTTTTGCAGAAATGTATGTAGAGGCACGTATTTCCAATGAGCCTATGTAGGCAACTTGACTGCTCGCACTGTATGTATGAAATAAACATGTGGGATCCCTTGAACCCGGGAACTGTGTAGACTCCTTTGCTTCCGTCCAAATCACGCAGGCGCAGTGAGGGAAAAAACACTGAGTTTAAGGCAGTCAGTTCGTAGCTCTGCTACCCCTCATGAGGGGTGACCAAAATTTCTGACGTGTCAGAAATTCATCCGACCATTCGATTGCTGGTCGGGAGAAGCTAATTGCTTCTCGTTACCCCCTGTACACTGCATGTCAAAGGTCACAAGATAAAGCTGAAATTCAGCTTTATCTTCAGCTTTATCTTGATAGAGTCACATAAGTCAGAAAATGGATAAAAAGGCACAGTGTATGTCCAAATTCACTTCAAATTGAAAGTTTTGCATATTGTTGGGCTATGATGCATACGCATCATATTGACAACTTTAGCCATTGTGTCACATCTCTGTGATTTTATTTGTTTGTCTTGTTTAGTTTTAGCATCTCGCAACAGATGTGAGTTAGGCTGGGCATACACTGTGTGATTCTTGTCCAATTTTCTGAAATTGTATGACTCTTTTTTTGAATCAGGCCAAATTTAAGCTTTGTTGTAGGATTGATTTTCAGTGTACAGAGGGTAACAAGAGTCGATGGTAATGCTTTAGAATAGGGAACACATATTCACTATTAACTAAGCGTTTTGGTTTTTCTGAACACTCTTCTTATTTGCTGCTTATCAATAGTTAGTAAATTAGTTGTTAAGGTTAGGTATGGGGTAGATTTAAAGGATCTAAAATGTGACCCTGGACCACAAAACCAGTCATAAGTAGCACGGTTATATCTGTAGCAATAGCCAACAATACAGGGTCATAATTATCGATTCTTTTACGCCAAAAATCATTAGGATATTAAGTAAAGACCATGTTTCATGAAGATATTTAATGAATTTCCTACCGTAAATATATCAGAACTTAATTTTTGATTAGTAATATGCATTGCTAAGCTCATTTATATGGCTTTCAGATAATGTATACATATCAGTTTAAAAAATTTACCCTAATGACTGGTTTTGTGGTCCAGGGTCACAAATATGATTATGCAGAAGGCATTAATATGTGCTTTATATGTACTAATAAAAAGCCTTTATGCTAGTCAGGGGCGTCGCTAGGGCTAATCAGCCCCGAATGTTTTTTTTTTT
>JAHKKF010468581.1:0-24680 GCA_019740295.1 Labeo calbasu | reverse complement strand
CTCTCGTATTTTATTAACAGAAACAACAGCACCATCGGTTCCACAGACTCCTTCTTTTTCGCAGCATACAAAGCAGTCTCCATCTACTGTCTTCCCCAAGTCCTCGAGAAGTTTCCTCATCTCAGCTGCAGTTTTATTTCTGTGCTCCACCACATCAAACCTTAACCAGCGGAAAACTTTGGCAAGATACTCTAGGGTTGAAAAGAGACAATATGAGCAACTCCATCAATCCAGGTGTACAAATAGTAATTAATAATAATATATTATAATTTATAATTGTATAAACAATGTAATTATTAGAAAAACAACAATTGCTAAATGTTTAAATCAATAGATTTAATAACAGAGTTGTTAAAGTAAATCCAATTATTTAATTGTTTCTTAATGCAGTAACTAAAGGAACATAACTTTAGGGAATATTTCACCCCAAAATGAAAATGTACTCACCTTCAGGCCATCCATGGTGTGGATGAGTTTGTTTCTTAGTATCAGAAATTATTTGGAGAAATTTATCACTACATCACTTGCTTGTTAGTTAACCATGGTTTCTTGGTTATATTTGTAGTAAAACCAGGGTACAGACATGAAACTAAATGAAACAAAAGCTCTGTTCATACATTATTAACAAGTAATACAAACCAGGTAGTGGCAGCTTGTGCACGCAATTTACACAAGGCTTGATGTTCACACACGGAAAACTTCATGTTACAGCGTTCAGGTGAGCCATAAGTTCACTATTATGTTTTAAATCGATTCATTAATAGTTTGATTGCAGTTTTTTTTCTTAAATTATTTATTGCCGTTTTTAACAGTAACTACGATAACTCTTACAATGAAAATGAATAAGTAAATAAATAAATATAACTATAAAAATAAATATTAGTCATAAACCTATATGTAGTCGTATGTAACAAATACCCACATACCCCCCTGGTGAAAAAAACAGCATATGCTGGTAGCTATGTTTTGATGCTGGGATGCTGGTTAGGTATGTTGTGATGCTGATTTAAGATGGTCCTTTGCTGGTCTATGCTGGTCCTTTGCCCAACCAGCATCCCAGCATCAAAACATAGCTACCAGCACATGCTGTTTTTTCACCAGGGCCTTCATCACTCCTACCAAATGATGGCAAATTGAGACTTTTCAAAGGTGCCAGTATAACAAAGTAATAGCAATAATGCAAGGTAAATCAAACAAACATAAATAACATATATGTAATGTACATATATGTAATGTTTCTGTTGTTACAGATGGGTAAAACTGATACTGCCAGCAACAAAAGTAAGGGTAACAAGAGTGAGCAGAAGAAGGTCAAAGCAAAAGATGGATCAAAGAGAAAGAAGGCTGTAAGGAGGAATTCTTAAGCAAGTATTTCATTTTTTTAATAAAGTGAATGTGTAGCTAAGTATGGTGTCTCATACTTGGAATTTGTCTTCTGCAAGTATTTTTACACATACACCCAGAGTGGGCGGCCAACTAGTGCCCAGGGAGCAATTGGAGGTTTGGTGCCTTGTTCAAGGGCATCTCCGTTATGGGTAATAAATAAATTTTACTAAAACGGCTATAACTTAAATGGAATGAGATATCTTCGCCAAACTCACAACACGTATGGAAGAGCTTAATCTGAGGTCACATGACAAAAGTCACGGAGCTTAACCACTTGGTGGCGCTATGAGAGGGAAAAAACATAATGGCCATAACTACTCAACCATTTATCCTATCGTCGTAAAAAATCGTTACACATGTACTCGGTCCATAGTGCCACAAGTGTATCTAAAAAAACATGGCCGCCATAGGCCAATGAACTATGAGCACCTAGACAAGGTTAACAGAGGTCGATTGGAACGAAACTTTGTGGGCCTGTTTGACTCACGGCCCTAAAGGTCTGTGAGAAATTTGAAAGAAAACGGCCACTGGAAGGCGATATCGGATTTTTCAAGGACGTAAACAATTATATATGGCACAGTTTTTCACACATATGCATGATATTGGTATCATACGATAGACTTCGTCTTTCTGAATAACTTTGCCTCTACAACCACTGCTGTGAATCAAACTCTCAATCAAACGCTCAATCTGGAAAAAAACACTGCAGTATTATTCTCTGAAGTCTCTAGGTCAGTAATTATCAAAAAATGTTGAAATTTATTCTTTGGGAAGCTATAACAGGGTCAGTTAGAAAAGGGGCCTGTCCAAATATACCTAGAAGTCTATAAAGCCTAAACAAAAACTCAAAACTTGACGAAACCTGGTGAGCACATGCGACAGGTGATTCTAAACAAGCATGCAAAATTTTAAGGAGATCTATAGCTGCTGGTATAATAGTTAAAAAGGATTCAAAAACACTGTATGTCTATGGTAAATTACCTGAATTTACCAAAAATGCTTTTTTAAATCATTGATTTAGGTGGTTTCAGGCTTGTTAAATAATATGTAATATATTTTTTCTTACGTGCTTAAATGCCTTAAGCGCTTGAATCCTGGTTCAAGGACGTAAACGATTGTATATGGCACAGTTTTTCACACATATGCACGATATTCGTATCATACGATAGACTTCTTTCTGAATAACTTTGCCTCTACAACCACTACTATCAATCAAACTCTCAATCAAACGCTCAATCTGGAATCTTGCGGCTTTTAAATATAAAAGTATTTTTTGTCATGCAGGGAGACAAAGGAAACCTTCCTGAATGTGTACCAAAGACAAATGACCCTAAAAGAAAGCAGGAACCCCTTCAACCCACCAGCAATATTTTTGATCATTACCCTAAAAAGAAACATGTGGGTAAGTCATTTATTTGCAGAACAACAATTTACAAATAATCTACTCATCCCTTTGTCATCCAAGATGTTCGTGTCTTTCTGTCTTCAGTCGTAAAGGAATTACGGTTTTTGAGGAAAACATTTTAGGATTTGGAATTAGAATTGGGGCCCCAATTTTGACCTTCCAAAATGCATTTTAAATGCAGCTTCAAAGGGCTCTAAACAATCCCAGCCGAGGAAGAAGGGTTTTATCTAGCGAAAAATAAAAATGTGTGTACTTTTTAAGCACAAAAGCTTGTGTAAACTGCATTTTGGAAGTTCAAAATCGGGGGCACAATTGAAGTCCGTTATATGGAGAAAAAACCTGAAATGCTTTCCTCAAAAACCATAATTTCTTTACGACTGAAGACAGAAAGACATGAACATCTTGGATGACAAGGGAGGGAGTAAATTATTTGTAAATTGTTGTTCCGGAAGTGGAGTTCTCCTTTAATAAAACTAAATATTAACCAAGCTTATCCTTCTCCTAACATGTCCTTATTTTCACAGTGTCAACACAGAGGGAACATTATTCCATGTCAAAATGGCTTCTCGGATATTGTTTGATCATCAACAACTTTAACATTGGGAGCACATTACATAAAAACTGGACAGGGACAGACAAAGATAAAGGTATAAATTTGTTTAGATACTTTGTGCTTTAACATAATCTACTGTTGAATTTGTCAGATATGGCTTTGTGAAGACCTAACTGCATTTTCCGTTGTCTTCTAGATGGTCTCACCAGAGTGTTTGAGAACATGTTTTTTAAAGTTGAGGTGCGGAACGATTTGCAAGCGTTGGATATGCTAAATGTGATAAAGGACTTTGCAGAGAGGGATCACTCTCAGATGGATGCTTTCCATGGGACAGAATGCAGCAAACACATTCTGTCCCATTGAAAGAAAGGCTCTGTTCTGGGAACAGATGGAATACCAGTTCTGATCTGTGATCTGCATGCAAAAAGCTGTGTGACACACTAGTTAAAGAGCCCAAGCTTTTCTTCATTCTGTCAAGATAACGAGGCCCAGCAAGGTGTGTGGTGGGCAGATGGACAGGAGAACACTACAGAGGAAAGAACATTTGAGGAGGATTCTCATACTGCAGCATTGCACAGAGTCCCTAAAGACGCTGATTTCCTCATTGGAATAGCAACGGATAAGTACAACAGATCTTTCCGCCACATAAAAGATGGGTCCATCTTTATCCAGGAGCTCTGCAAACAGCTGGAAAGTGGCTGTCCAAGGTGAGTTGTGATCTTGATTTTGAGAAGGCTTCGATTTTGAAACTTATGTCAGAAGTAAATAACCTATTTAACCTATTTGATGTTCAAGAAAGAGTTCACCCAAAAATGAAACATTTACTCACCCTCAGACCATCTAGTAGACTTCAGTAGACGGATCTTCTGAAGTGAATGGGTGCCAAGAAATGAGAATTAGAGTCCAAACAGCTGATCGTCTTGTGCTGCATGTTTGTAATAAATAAATCCGTTAATAAGGTGTTTTAACTTTAAACCATCTAAATCGCTTCACAAGAAGTTAATGAACTTGATTCATGATTTTTTTTTATAGATTATTGTGTTTATATCACCTGTTTAAACTCTCATTTGGATGGCACCCATTCACTGCAGAGGATCTACTGGTGAGCAAGTGATGTAACACTAATGCACTGATGTCAATTTTAATCCTTAAATTTAAGTCGAGTCAGGTATGTACTATAGACGGTTGTACATTGGTACTGCAGTCTAAATTCAAAATATTGGAGAAAGTTGTTTGTCCGGCCTTCTCTTCAAACTTAATGCTCACACCAGGTTGCCAGATTGAGGACATACAACAAGAGTGAGCGCAATTGACAATGGAAGGCGACAAGCCTAACACTGCAAGTTGATGCAATGATTTATCTACATTTTAAAGGGGTCCTATTATGCTTTTTAACTTTTTGAATTTTAGTCAGTGTGTGGTGTTTGGGCATATAAAAGATCTACAAAGTTACAAATCTCAAAGTCCACTCCAAAAGGAGATATTTAATTTTTAAAAAATCCCTTTTCAAGAACTACAACGAACGGCTCCTTTGGACTACAGCGTTTGTTTTCTGTATGTTATGATGTCACAACATGGCCTATTAGAATATCACTAAAATAAATCCCGCCTACAGAAATTCGAATGGTTGGAGGGGTGAATAGGGACAAGGTGGGGAATTAGCCTAACTTTAGCGAAGCAGCACGGAGAGCCGCTTCAACGAGCCGCAGCATAGTATGTATAAACACAAGCATTGACTAGAGTGGCCGCGTCTAAGTCGTAACACACCGCAGACGTGTGCAGTGTGTGGTAAGAGATTTATTCATATATTATATATGTACAAACAGAGCTATCAAGAAAACAAAAAAACGCCTGGAAGACATTCAAGGAACTGAAAGATGAGAAAAACTATAGAAACAATAAGAGACTGCAAACAGAACAGGAAACTGGAACATAGCAAAAATACAAAACAAGAGTCCAAACAGACACAATAGATATGTAATAGTTTTCAAGTTCAGATTTATTTAAGGTTCATACACCTGATGGTCACTCTAGTTGAACTCCATGATCATATATGCTGATGGGAGAACTTACAGAAGGCAAACATCGCTGCAACACTCCACCGATCTGGGCTTTTTGGGGTTTGGCAAGACTCAATCCTCTCCTCAGTGAAGACAAATGAAAACACAGATTCAGACTGTGAGAAAGAAGATCCTGTGGTCTGATGAATCTTAATTCCAAGCATCATGTTTGAAGGAAACCAGGAACTGCCCATCACCTGGAGAGTACCATCCAGTAAAATGTGCTGGTAGCAGCCTTAGTGGCAGGGACTGAGGGACTCGTCAGAGTAGAAGAAAAGTTCAATGCACTAAAATATTGAGCTTTAATGAAAACCCAGTCCAGAGCATTCAGAACCTCAGACTGGGCAGAAGGTTAACCTTCCAACATGGCAATGACAGCAAGAGTGGCTGATACAAAACTCTGTGAATGTCAGTGAGTGGCCCAGCCACAGCCTGGGCTTGAACTAAATTAAAAATTTCTGGAGAAATCTGAAAATGTCTGCCAGACCCCATCCAAGCTGACAGAGCATGAGAGGTGAAGAAGTGAGGCGAAGAATGGCAGATAATTGCCAAATGTTGATGTGCAAATCTTGTTGCATCATACCCAAAAAGACTTGAGGCTGTAAAGGTGCTTCAGCTAAATACTGAGTTAAGGGTATGAATATTTATGCAATGTACTTATTTCCATTTTTTATTTTTCTTAAATTTATGATGAAGTTGTGACAGTTCTGTTTTTGCTATGTCATTATGGTGCATGAGTGTAGATTGATATGGAAAAAAAGTAATTTAAAACAGTTTAACATAAGGCAGCAACATAAAATGTGAAAAAAATGAAGGGATATGAATACTTTTGCAAGGCACTGTATATATATATATATATATATATATATATGTATATTAAAACATATACTATATTATATATATAATTATATTATATTATATATCCATTTTGGCTAATGAACTGGATTATCAGCATGGTAGAAATGTATGTTTATGTTAACAATTAGCATGTAATTCCAGTGCATGCTAGATGTTACGGAGCAGATAACTGTTTCCTGTGAAACAAGATATTGCACTGATAAAACACCATAACAGTCTCACACTATGACAAAGATAAATGGTTAATTTAAATGTTTTTAATTTTATTGATGGTTATGATAAATCAAACATGACCATATTTAAAGATGATTTTATTATAAAATACCTGAATCAGTGTATTTGAATTGGATACAGAAAGAACACTAAAAAAACAGTACAGAAAATGGGTGTAAAACATATCTGCAAAAATACAGTAACTGTTTTTTTTTATTTTATCAAAAAGCTGCTTAGAAAGCATCTGAAATTGCTCATGATTGCCTTGAAGTAAACAGTCTTGGTCCTGATTTAAAAACAAAAAACTTTCTTTAAAAACATCAACAAAGACAGGAATGAGTAAGGATTTCCTTATGAACTATCCTTCAAAATCATAATGCATATCACGCAATGCTGTACACAGCAGAAGCTTTCAGTGATTCATTGTGGCAGCAGGACCAGCTTCTTTCTCATGGCGACTTCCTGGACGGGCATCTGTTTGGACATGATTCCCTGACTGCTAACCTCCTCATTCACATGAAGTAGGATTGTAAGGATATCTTCACCCCTGAAAACATAAAAATGAATTAAAAAATGACTTTTTTAATAGTGCGTATAGATTTTGTGCATGTAATCTTTACATTTTCCCTACATTGTCTACTCAAATGAACATAAAAATGCTGCATTAAAAAAAATGCATATTACAAACTCACTTTGGACAATGTTGCTCTAGGTTTCGGCAAAGCGACTGAATAAACCAGGAGCCTTCTTCTGGCTTTCTATAAGAATAGTGCCCATCAGTGGTTGACCTGGCAATGAGGAAATCCGTGTCAGACGGGATTGTGATATCAAAATCATCACCATCCACCTCCATTTCTGACTCTCCATCTTCTGGACCATCCGCTTGCACATTCTCACGTACACGTTGTTGATTTTTTCCCCCACGACATGCCTGTATAAAAAACAGCTTGGGCTTGCCGACTAGACTCTGGCAGTTAATGCCAGTGAAAGGCTGTCGTATTTCATCAACAGAAATCACAGCATCATCAGTTCCACAGACTCCTTGCTTTTTGCCATGGGAGAGGATGCAGCATACAAAGCAGTCTCCATCTACTGTCTGCCCCAAGTCCTCGAGAAGTTTCCTCATCTCAGCTGCAGTTTTATTTTTATGCTCCACCACCTTAAAACACAGCCAGTGAAAAACTTTGGCAAGATACTCTAGGGTTGAAAAGAGAGAATATAAGCAACTTCATCAATCCAGCTGTATAATCGATCATAAATAATAATAAAATGGATGTTAAAGGAATATTTCACCCCAAAATGAAAATTTGCTGAAAATGTACTCACCTTCAGGCCATTGAAGATGTAGATGAGTTTTTTTCTTAATATCAGAAAAAAATTGGAGAAATTTAGCATTACATCACTTGCTTGCTAATGAGTGTTTTGGAAGGAAATTTCAAACATCTGATAAAAACATCACAATAATCTACAAGTATCCACAAAATGCCAGTCTATCAATTAATGTCTTGTCAAAGCTAAAAGCTGCATGTTTTCCAAAAATTAATCATTAAATGTTTTTGACTTCAAACCGTTGCTTCCGGTTCAAATACAAATCCTCTATCCATAATATTACTTTCTCCAGTGATAAAGTCACGTCATCTGATTCACAAGCGAAAATATGCACAGATCAAGCAGCGTTTACAAGCAAGAACAGTCCAAAACAGCGGATGGAATTTTTATGGACTTGTTAAAATTTAAAACACCTTAATAATAGATTTGTTTATTACAAACAACATATTTTTTTACTTCACAAAACATTAACTGATGGACTGGAGTTACTTGTGGATTATTGTTATATTTTTTATCAGCTGTTTGGACTCTCATTCTGATGGCACCCATTCACTGGTACACAAATTTTGATTGAAGAAACAAACTCATCTATATCTTGGACGGCCTGAGGGTGAGTGCATTTTCAGCAAACTTTCATTTTTAAGTGAATTACTCCATTAAAGTATCTTAAGCTAAGTAACTAAATACATAAAAAAAAAACAACTGACTTTGGTCCTTATCTGATCCCACTCTTTCTTTCATTGTCGCAAAATCAACATTATTGATGATTACACAGGTACCACGTGGAATTTGTGCTATTTTGTATTGAGAGACCTGAAATAAAAGCACATATGCACATCATTGGAACAGAATATAGTTGACTGCTGAATTTAGACCAGGCTGAATCTTTCAAATATAAACTTCACCTCCTTCACTGGAGGAGCAATAATGGGATGACCTTTTAAATCTGGAAAAGTTTTCAATATATAATCCTTTCTTAAAAGCTCTATGAATTGGCGACAAATTTCCTCTCCCCTTCCCATGAGTTTGTCGAGTAGGTTGATGACTTTCGTCTCTCTTTCAGAAATATCTGAGAGGTTCCTGTAGTCACGTTGTGTAATAAGTGTAGCCTGGTGCACATGCTGCAAGATGAAAACGGCATCTTGAGATAAAGTATCCAGGAGGAAAACTTTATTTTGGAGAATTATGTCAACTGATTCTTTTTTGTTCATAGTTCAAAATCAACTCTGAGGATCTGGAGAGAAGAACAGAGAGGTTAGTTTATGACAGTAATTTGAGGCAGAGCGTCTTCAGCACAGTAAATTGTTCATACTCATTTCAAAGCAAGGATGCATTCTATTCTACAATATACGGAGTTACAAAGCAGTCACTAAGCTAATAATAGCTAATAATAGTACCCTTATGGAAAATTAACCATGGTTTTATTAAAGTAAAACTGTAGTAACCATGTTTTTTTGCACAATGATTACCATTTGTATAATCACAGTTTTAGTACAGATACCATGGTTAAACTATGGTTAGTGTATGAAGACCATGGTTAATTTGTAGTTACCATGGTTAACTATAGTAACCAATGATTTCTTGGTTTTATTTGTAGTACAACCATGGTTAATTTTTTTAGTAAGGGTACTGACATGGACTAAATGAAACAAAAGCTATGTTCATACATTATTAACACAAAGTAATACAAACCAAGTAAGTGGCAGCTTTGTGCACGCAATTTTATAAGTTACACGAGGCTTGATGCTTGACGTTCACACAGGGAAAACTTCATGTTACAGCGTTCAGGTGAGCCATAAGTTCACTATTATGTTTTAAATCGATTCATTAATAGTTCGATATAATGTTACTTATCTGACAATTTACTATTATGTGTTTATGATTTTAATATTAAATGGATCGGTTTACGATTTTCTGAAAAAGAAATCGTTAAAGAAGAAACCGGTTTATAGAGCAGTTTCTGAACTATTTTTCCGCTTTCGTTTTCCCTTTTTATTGCTATGAACACGGCTAAACTGTAGCTGTAGCTATTTGCACTGCTTAAATTACAGTTATACGTAGCACACCCTATTTAATTTGGAGCACAGCATAGACGCATTAAGATATGTTGTTAATAAATATGTTACATTTACAATTTTACAATAAAACACCCACCGTCTTGTCAGGAGAGTTTTTCCCTCTAAAATCCTATTGCGCCTGCGTCAAAATGAATGTGGGGTTGCCAGATATTCTAGGTTGCCTAGTCTTCCGCTGAATAAACTGCTTTTTTTTTACTACTTTCTTTGTTGCAGTTTTAAACAGTAATTACTCTCACAATGAAAATGAAAAAAATATATATATATATATAACAATAAAATAAATATTTAGCATACACCTATATATAATCATATGTAACAAAACCCACATACCCACCCTCATCCCTGCCAAATTGTGGCAATTTAAGACTTTTCAAAAGTGTCAGTATAACAAAGTAGTAACATGTAATGGTAATAGTAATGGTAACACTTTACAATACGGGTGCACAAATATGCATTAATTAATGCTTAACTAATGTAGAGATAATCATGAGTTAATATATAACTGATGAAGAACTAAACTATTTATTAATAATTACTTCATCAGCAACAAATGAACATTCTATATGATTCATAGATGGAGTAATCAATAAGTTGTTATTAGTTAAAAGTGTCATAATGTATTAATTCCCTAATAACTTATTTTATTAACTAATAGTGTAAATTCATGTGTTAATTACCACAATGGGTTTAAGCCACAGTTGTCCGCTTTAATTAATAATTAGTTAATGATTTGCAAAGATATCATTATGTTATGACTTTATTTGTTGAGGCACAGAACTATTAACTAATTGTTAAGTAATATGTCATTGTGGTTATGGATTTAGAATTAGTTAGTTAGTCATGTGCCTCAACAAGTAAAGTCATAACGTAATGATATCTTTGCAAATCATTAGGTAATGATTAATTAAAGCAGAAATGCATGGGTTCAACTCATTAAGCCACATGACTAACTAACTCATTCTATATCCTTAACCACAATGACATATTACTTAACAATTAGTTAATAGTTCTGTGCCTCAACAAGTAAAGTCATAACATAATGATACATTTGCAAATCATTAGCTAGTGAGTATTTAAAGCAGACAACTGGAAGTTGAAGTACATAGCTTTAACCACTGTGGTAATTAACATATGAATTTACATAATTAGTTAATAAAATAAGTTGTTAAGGAATTAATACATTGACACATTTAACTAATGACAATTTATTGATTACCTAATCTATGAATCACATAGAATGTTCATTAGTTGCCGATGTAGTAATCATTAATAAATGGTTTAGTTTTTCATGAATTATACTCTGTGTATTAATTAAGCATGAATTAATGCATATTTGTGCACACATCTTGTAAAGTGTGACCACAATAATTCAAGGTAAAGCAAACAAATAAACAGATGCAAACGTTTTAATTATTTATTTATTTATTTATTTTCCAGTTGTCTAGAAATAAACTTGTGGCTTATCCAGCAGTGGACTGTTATGGATTTGGATAGCATTGGTAAGACTGAAAATGACAAAAAGTGTTTGTGTAAAAAGTAGTAAAACAAGTTGTGTTGTGCAGTTAATGCGATTACAGTTTGTCTTATTTTTTGTGCTCTTTCTAAGTGTCATTTCATGTATTTCTCCCATAGAAGGTCTAAACGAGGTTCGTCCCGCAGTGTATCGAGCTGCTCTAAAGCTTCGAGCATTACAAAAACTATGTCAGAGTGAGTTTTCCATGTTTACTTTTATGTGAAATACAGCTGGATGTATTAACAGTATATTATTGCACCCGCCTGCAGCATGTATCTCATAGTGAGTCTGTTTCTTTTCAAACTTCAGTGCACCTGGTGTCACTGCAGGATTTGCGCCCAGTTTTAAATACTTTATGCAATTCTGGGGAACCAATGACTAGTCTTGCTCAAGAAGATGTACAGCAGCATCTAGAAGAGCTATTCCAGAGCATTTCACATGAACTTTCTGGTGAGGAGGTTCCTGAAGCCACAGATCAAACCACCAGGCTGCTCTTTAAACTGTTTGACAGGTGAGGGGTAACTAGATTTGACATTTAATCTGTTTTATGCATGTGTATTTTAACCTTTTTGCTTTCTTTTAGAGAGCAAACTGGTGTTATTCTGCTCAGGTCAGTGGAGGCCGCATTGATCGCCCTCTGTGGAGACTCTCTCTCAGCTAAACACAGAGGTCTGTTCCACATTCACTTAATAGACTAGAAATATGCTAGCTACATGCAAATCATGCTAAAAACAGGTTAGTAACATGGTAAAACATGCTAGCAACAAGGAAATTATGTTAAACATGTTAATGATGCCTAGAAACAAACTAGCAACATGTTAAAAACATGCTAATCATGCTAAACATTCTAGCAACATGCCACACATGCTAGAAACATGTTAATCATGCTTAAAAACGTGTTACCAACATGTTAATCATGCTAAAAACATAATATGCTAATCATGCTAGAAACATGTTAGCAACATGCTAATGAGGCTAAAGCATACTAGCAACATGCTTAAAGCATGCTAAAACACACTAGCATCATGCTTAAAACATGTTTGCAACATGATAATCATGCTTGAAACACGTTAAAACATGCTAACAATATGCTAATAATGCTAGAAACTACAAAATGCTACTCATGGTAGAAACATGCTATCAACATGCTAGCAAAATACTAATTGTGTTAAAACATGCTAATAATGCTTAAAACAAGCTAGCAACATGCTACTCATGTTAGAAACATATTAGCATCATGATAATTATGTTAAAACATACTAGCAACATATTAATCATGTTAAACCATGTTACTAACATGCTAATCATGTTAAAAACATGTTACCAACATGTTAATCATGCTACAAACATTATAACAATATGCTAATCATGTTAAAAACATGTTACCAACATGTTATTCATGCTACAAACATGCTAGCAACAAGCTAATCATGCTAAAACACACATTACCAACATGTTAATCATAGTAAAAACATCTTAACAATATGAAGCGTTCAGATGCAAAAGCCCCTAAATCCATCTGACGTATTTCTTTAAAATCAGCATATCTTTCGGGCTACTTTGTATAGGTTTCTATGTAAGTACAGGTACTTCTGATTGGCCTGAGGCTGGAATTTAGTGGGTTTGATGTAAAAGTATTTGATGGGCGTTTATTATGTGTCAGGAGCATGCACTCAGTATCATTATCTCATTTTTGACCAAGATGGCTTTTAGCTGGTTTTGCATCTGAACTCTTCATATGTTAATCATGTTAGAAACGTGCTATTCATGCTAAAAACGTTATCAACATGTTAATCGTGCTACAAACATTATAACATGCTAATCATGTTAAAAAAATGTTACCAACGTGGTAGTCATGCTACAAACATGTTAGCAACATGCTAATCATGCTAAAACATGTTACCAACATGTTAATCAT
The DNA here is from genome assembly GCA_019740295.1 of Labeo calbasu. Taxonomy (NCBI): domain Eukaryota; kingdom Metazoa; phylum Chordata; class Actinopteri; order Cypriniformes; family Cyprinidae; genus Labeo; species Labeo calbasu. The sequence continues at coordinate 11,367 of JAHKKF010468581.1, read as the reverse complement.
GTTGAAACATAACAATATGTGAATCATGTTAGAAACATGTTATCAACATGCTAATCAGGCCAGAAACATAGTAGCAACATGCTAATCATGCTTAGAACATGCTTGCAACATGCTAATCATGTTAGAAACATGCTGAAACATGCTAGCAACATTCTTATAATGCTAGAAACAAGCTTGCAAAATAATACCAACATGTTAATCATGCTAAAAACATTATAACAATATGGTAATCATGTTAGCAAAGTGCTATTCATGCTAAAACATGCTAACAACATCTTAATCATGCTAAAAACGTGTTACCAACATGCTAATCAGGCCAGAAACATAGTAGCAACATGTTAATCATTCTTAAAACATGCTTGCAACATGCTAATCATGTTAGAAACCCTGTATGAATGTGCTAAATCATACTAGCGACATATCAACATGTATCTAACCTATCTAAACTTTCAAATTTCAAGTCAAGGAGGGAATTGGAGTCACCAACTTATTCATTTTAAAACCATCCATAGGGCTTATGCGACGCCATATAGACGATACAGAATGGGAATAACGTCTGATCCTAACTGCACTGTATGTCAAAAATCTGTAGTTTGTACAATGTATCATATGTTTTGGGAATGTTCAGTAATGAACCATTTATGCGATTTTAAAGAAAGTTTCAGCTTTCAAATGTTGCAAGTTTTAATACTAAATTCAAACAAAAAATACCGTTTTGGCGCACGTAATGTGGCGTAAATCGTTAAATGTAGCGCTTCTGTTAATGCCAGAGCCATTGAAAAACAGAGCTGCGACGAGCTTTGATTTCGCCGGCGTCGCCGCCACGCGGTCACGTGATTCACGAAGCTCTCAAAACAAACCAGCGCTGACAGTATATTTAAATGTGTTTAAGTAAGTTAGAGACGACAGCTTCACTATACAGGTATTTGCTGCAATTTTTGGTAAACATTACAGCATATTATGGATTGATTTTTACATCGATGACATTTACAGTGCAATTTTATTCTGGAGAGTGAAAGGCAACCCTTACGAAAGGGTTAATACGGTTTTCTTGTATTTAACCCTCAGGTATTGCTTACTTATAATGTGACCATACAGTTTAACAGTTTTTCAGTTAAATAAATTTTCTGTATTTTAGTTTAATAATATTTATTTAATATTGTAAGGAGATCATTTAGTACTAAATACTATTTGTCCAATAATTATGGTACAATAATGGCTTTATATATATATATATATATATATATATATATATATATTTATATATGTACAGTATATACATATAGATAGACATGGAATTGAGAACGTCAAGGCCAGTTTGTTTGCCAACTGTACTCATCTAGTATTTCCTATTCAGATATATTTTAGGATGTAATAATGTTGTTAGGATCATGTTGAAGTGTGGTTGTGGTCTTTGCAGCTCTGTTCCGTCTGGCTGAGAGCTACAGTGGGAATCAGGAGAGTGACAGGGGCTCCATCAGTCGAAGTGCACTCAAAATCCTGCTGGAAGACCTCAGCCAGGTGAGAAAAGCAATCTAATAAATTAGACCCACTTCTAACAAATACTAGCACATTTCTAACTCTAATGGTCTGGTTAAGGTTCCAGCAGTGGTTCAGGAAAACCATGTTTTTGGTCATGCTGAAGCTGAAGTGTCCCTTTGCTTCAGTGGGGTATGGTATATTTTTCTAATGACTAACTACTGTTTTTACTGTATTCTTGATTAAAATAAATGCAGCTTTGATAAGCATAAAATACTTCTTCTAAAAGGATTCCATTGAATTTTTAATTTTAGAAAGTTCACTCACGAGAGGACCATACTGTTTGATGGTCTGTGGGATCGAAAATTCGAATCATCAAACAATACTGTTTTTCTCTCAGATAATCGGTGCACGTGTGACCGAAGAGCATTTTATTAGCTGGCTACAGTCAGAACCCCGGCTGCTGTTATGGCTGTCCACTCTCTACAGGATTTCAGTGAGTGAGGCTGTACAGCACAGAGTCCGCTGCCATGCCTGTAAAGCCTTTCCTATTACTGGCCTCAGGTATGCTTTTTCAAAATATTGCCATATACAGTGCTGCTTGAAAGTTTGTGAACCCTTTAGAATTTTCTACATAAAACACAAAACATCATCAGATTTTCACACAAGTGACAAAGCTGACAAAGAACCAAAGAATTCATTGTTCCATCAGTGATGGCAAGCCAGTCTGGCCAAGATGCAGCGAAGCAGGCCCAAACCATGATACTACCTCCACCACCGTGTTATACAGATGGAATAAGGTTCTTATGCTGGATTGAAGTGTTTTTCTTTTTCCAAACATAACACTTGTCATTTAAACCCAAAAAGTTTTATTTTGGTCTCATCAAAAACATTTCTTCAATAGCCCTCTGACTTGTCCACATGACCTTTAGCAAACTGCAGACCGACAGTAGTGTGTGTGTGTTGTTGTTGCTTTTGGAGAGTTGTGGCTTTCTCTTTGCAACTCTGCCATTCATACCATGGTTGTTCAGTGTTCTCCTGCTGATGCACTCATGAACATTAATATTAACCAATGTGAGAAGGACCTTTATGTGCTTAAAAGTCAGCCTGAGGTCCTTTGCAACCTTGCAGACTATTACAACTTATGCTTTGGAGTGATCTTTGTTGGTCGACCACAAACTATATATTTTCATCTCATTTGTTTGATTGGGTTCTCTTTGTCAACTTTCAGGACTTGTGTGGAAATCTGATTCACTTTTTGGTCATATTTATGCAGAAATATAGAAAATTCTTAGGCAGCACTGTATACAATATCAAGCAAAGAACGAGCTGTTTTGTGTAGCTAAAATTAGCTGGACACAGATGAAACAGAAAACCAGACCCAGAATATTTACAAATGACAGCACCCACTCTTACGGGAAAAATAAGGTGGAAAAATAATATTAAAAATTGGTACTGTATGTTTGTATTGGGGTTGACATGCATGGTGTCTGGTAGGTGATAACAGTATGACCTGGTATGATCTTTCCATAGGTATCGCTGTTTGAAATGCCTGAATGTACACCTGTGCCAAAGCTGCTTTCTGACTGAGAGACGCAGCAGGAAACACAAGCCCTCTCATCCTGTACTGGAATACTGCACTCAGGTGAGCAACCAAGCATATGATGTTTTACATATGAAGAGTTCAGATGCAAAAGCCCCTAAATCCATCTGACATATTTCTTTAAAATCAGCATTTCTTTCTGGCTACTTTGTATAGGTTTCTATGTAAGTACTTCTGATTGGGCTGAGGCTGGAATTTAGTGACTTCTTGTTTAATAATGCTATACATATTTTGTTTACATATTTTGGTATGTTCAGCCATCCTGGAAGGAGTCAATGGCGTCACTGGCCTCCAGCGCTCGACACGCTTTGGTACCTCGGCACACTCGGAGAGAAGCAGAAAGGAAGAGAGCCCTCAGAGCAGGCTCCAGTGCAGAGCTGCAATATAGGTACAGACTTTGTGTGTTCAGTAAGTGTTGGTACATATTCAACAGCATACAGATGATTTTATATGTCTATGTGTGTCTGCAGTGCCCCTTCTCCAGTGCTGCAGTCTGTAGCACCTCCAGATGTACGTAATCCTCCTGAAACAGGTCTGACTGCCATTCCTCCTGTGGTTACAGTAGAGACTAAAGGCCTGCAGACAGAAGAGATAGAGATTCCTCAGGTAACTTACTTGGAATGTTTCACAGTTGAGTGCAAATAAAGTAAAATTCACTTTAGATTATCATAATCATACATGATGGCCCCCAGGGATATTTTTCATGTTTACGTTGTAGAGAGAAACAGCTATTCTCCAAAAAGACATCAGTGTTACGCAGAAGGCCATGAGGGATCTTCAGAGAGATAAATGGTGGGCTCTTTGTCAAGTATTAAAACAGGCAGTCCTGTGTGCCATGTTTTTGTAGTTGTATTTTGTATTGGACCTCAGTGTGTTTGTGATGTTATGATCAGGCTCCTGGAGAAAGAGTTTCAGGTGTGGAGAGTTGCAGCCCAGTCAGAGCATGATTCACTGGAGGACAAATGTACTGAGCTGAAGACCATGATGGAGGCGCTGAACCAACATAACCAGCATCTGGAAGAAGAACTTGACAGAGTCAGACATGTGAGAATCTATTTACCTATCTATTATTTAAGTTTATGCACAGTAACCAGGTTTATATATTTATCATCAGTAGGCCCACATCCATTTTTAACATTTTTAACTGAATAAATGTATGGAGATTTATCCTGAATATATATATAATAATTAGAACATATAATGTTCTAATATAAATAATTTTAAAAAACATTAATTTAATATAAATTAATTTATTTAAAAAATGTAAATAGGTAATTATAAACTATGCCATTTTTTTAAGTGCAAAAGTACCGAAACTTGTTTCCACCAATGAATAAAAAATAAAAAAAGGTTATTGCGGCTTTTTATATAGCAATTCTGCTTTTTGTTTTTTTGCTCAGAATTGCGTGATATAAACTCGCAATTGCGAGTTATAAAGTCAGAACTGTGTGACATAAACTCACAGTTGCAAGTTGTAAAGTCAGAATTGCGTAATATAAAGTCACAATTCTGACTTATTTTTTAGAATTGTGTGATATAAACGTACAAGTGCGACAAATAAAGTGGGAATTTGGGGATAGTCACAATTTTGACTTTTTTCCTCGCAAATTTGAGTTTGTATCTCGGAATTCTTAATTTTTTTCTTGCAATTCTGACTTTTTTTTCGCAGAAATGTGAGATATAAACTTGCAATTGCGAATTATAAAGTCAGAATTGCATGATATAAACTCACAATAGAAAGTTATAATGTCTGAATTGTCAGAATCACAATTCTGACTTTTTTTCTCAGAATTGCGTGATATAAACTCACAACTGTGACAAATAAGGTCAGAATTTAGAGAAAAAAGTTAGCAATTTTCGCCATTTTGACTTTTTTCCTCACAAATGCGAGTTTGTATCTCGCAATTCTGAGTTTTTTTTTCATATCTCAGAATTGTGAGATATAAACTCACAATTGCAAGTTATAAAGTCCAGTTGTGAGGGTGAAAAAGACTGATTTGTTCTCAGAATTGTGAGTTTATATTTCACAATTCTGACTTAACTTGCAATTATGTGTTATAAAGTCACAATTGCGAGATATAAACTCACAATTCTGAGAAAAAGGTCAGAATTGTGAGTTTGTATCTCAGAATTCAGACTTTATTTCTCAGAATAGCAAGTTTACTTCTCATAATGCTGTCTTTATAACTCGCAATTGCAAATTTATATCACGTAAAAAGTCAGAATTTTGAGATGAAGTCACAGTTACTTTTCTTGTTTTTTATTCAGTGATGGAAACGTGCTTCCATACTTAAGTATTGCCAGTTTCATTTAAATATGACTTTTTTTTTGTCGTTGTCACAGACATTGACTCTGAAGGACAGAGATCAGCTCAGAATTGACTTTCAATCCCATTCAAACCTTCAACCAGAACATGATAACAGCATTAATGACAATGACTGGACACAACCTGGCTGTTTAAAACTTCAAGACAGCTCCAGTGGAGAAGACGAGGTTAAGGAGGGGAGAGAAGCATATCAGGAAGGAAGGATAGAAGTGGATGAGGAGACTTTTTATGAGGTTTCAGAAGACATCTCCACAAACCTGGATGACATAGAAGAGGATGTTCATGCAGCTTCGGGGCAGCAAGAGGAAGTTGTGGAGGGGCTGCAGGAGGAACAGGAGGAGCTACTGGATGAAAGACAAGATATTTCTTTACTTACTCAATCCATGTCTGATTTAGCTCTGGAAGAGCATTCGGACTCAGATGACTCAGAGATGGATGAGGAAGAAGAGCTTTGTGAGCTTGTACAGCGACTGCGAAATGAGCTTTCTCGAAATACAGCCACAGGTATGTGCAGTCATTTTAGAATACTTTGTAGCTTTGTCTATAATTAGTTATATATTCAAAATGCAGTATATGTTTAATATACAGTTGCAATCGTAATTATTCAACCCCCTAGAGACTGTGGTACTTTACAAATACAAGTTTTACTTTATAAAAATGTCATCTATAACAGTTTACTGGCATATTAAAAGTGATAATGTCAATATATAATGTAATGTTTTTGAGTTATAGGATTTTTTAATAACACAGCTATGTCATAATTATTCAACCCCTGTTCAGCATTGCTGTTTTTAAGTCACTTATTTTTATGGTAGGAAACAAAATTGTCTTAAAACACAATTAAGCATTTAGAAATTCTATTAATCTAACAGAATTACTTTGGGTTGTTACACATACATACATTTAGCCCATGCATGTGCTGAAGGTAAGTAGCAAATATGGCAAAGTCAGCAGAGCTCTCACAAAAGTTAGAGAGAAGAAATAGTTTTATTTTATTAGAAAGTCTAAGATTTCCAAGACATTAAAATTTCCTACAGGCACAGCTGGCTGCCATGAGGCATCTTGCTGAATGCCACTCTTGACCAAGAAGAACAAAAAGGTCAACTTAAACATGCTAAAATTAATTTGGATAGACCTGTGGAGTTCTGGAAGGATGTTTTATGGAGTGATGTGAACTTTTGGACCTATGGATCAGCAGTATGTCTGGTGCAAAAAAGGCAAAGCTTATAAGCAGAAGCACACTATCTCCATGGTCAAACATGGAGGTGAGCCAGTCCTGTTACGGGGTTGTTTTACTGTAGCAGGAAGTGGAAATCATGACCGTATGAAAGATATCATGGATTATTTGAAGTATCAGGCCATTTTGGCAAGAATTGTAATGCCTTTGGTGCAAAGACTGAAGCTATTGATTAATGGACTTTCCTGCAGGACAGTCATCTCAAAGTTTACATGCAAAATGTACTTATGCTTGGTTCAGGAATCAGTCATAGACTGTAGTTAAGTGGTCTGTTCAGTCTCCAGATGTAATTTAATTAGATTTTTTTAAATTATTAATCAACTTATGTTTTCAGAATTACTCAAATGTATATAAATTAATTTTTTCTAACAGTGTACCAATGTGTTTGTTGAATTGTTTTCACAAAATGTTCTCTGCAGCAAAATGTCTTGCAGGTCAAGGGGGTTGAATAATTTCGATAGCAACTGCAAATATTTGTTAATATATTTATAATAATGAAGTAAATATATATTTTTGTAACAGTTTTCGTTTTCTCTCCATCAGAGTCGGTCAGTCCGCAGAAAGAAAAGCTAAGGTCGGCAGCAGAGGGAGTCAGAGATTCCGTTTCTCATCTTGTCTCTTCCGTGAGAACCATCAGTTTGGCATGATGGCAGCCAATTACGGGTAGCAAAATAACTCTACAATTCTCCATCACGAGGTTAAAGGAAAAGCTCACCCAAAAATGAAAATTCTGTCATAAATTACTCACCCTCATGTCTTTCCAAACCTGTAAGACCTTCGTCCATCTTCGGAACACAAATTCAAATATTTTTGATGAAATCCGAGAGCTTTCGGACTCTGCATAGACAGCAATGTAATTACCACGTTCAAGGCCCAGAAAGGTAGTAAGGACAAAAGGAGAAGTCCACTTCCAGAACAAAAATTGACAGATAATGTCTTATCTAGCGAAACGATCGGTTATTTTCATAAAAATAATAAATTTTATATACTTTTAAATGTCAAACGCATATATGACAGTTAGGGTATGTCAAAAAACTCCCATCTCATGTTCTCCCACTTTGAAATCGTCCTATATCGCTGTTTTACCGTTTTTGTTAAGGGTGTTTGATCTTCTTTGCATGTTCACTTTGCAAAGACTGGGTCGGTACTTCTGCAGCGATGTAGGATGATTTTGAAATAATGAAGTTGAAGTTGAGGGAGAAAATACGATTGGAGTTTTTCGACATACTCTGTCTTAAACCACCATGCACAGAGTTCAGGCAGAGCCAGACAAGACAAGCGTATGAGATTAAAAAGTATTTAAATTGTATTTTTTTAATGAGAATAACCAATCGTTTCGCTAGATAAGCCCCTTCTTCCTCAGCTGGGATCATTTACAATCGCATTTGGAATCATTTGAAGTCTCATTTAAACTGCATTTTGGAAGTTCAAACTCAGGGCACCATAGCAGTCCATTATATGGAGAAAAATCCTGAAAGGTTTTCCTCAAAAAACATAATTTCTTTATGACTGAAGAAAGAAAAACATTAAGATCTTGGATGACAGGGGGGGGAGTACATTATCTGTAAATATTTGTTCTGGAAGTGGACTTCTCCTTTAAGATAGTCCATGTGACATCAGTGGTTCGACCATAATTATTAAGCTAAGAGAATACTTTTTGTGTACAACGAAAACAATGATTCAACTTCTTCTCTTCCCTGTCAGTATGTATGTGGTGCTGCTGACGCAGGAGAAGAGAAGAAATTGTTGAATACAATCATTGTTTTTGTTGCAGACAAAACGTATTCTTGTAGCTTCATAACATTACGTTGAACCACTGATGTCATATGGACTATTCTAAATTAGAATAGTCCATATGACATCAGTGGTTCAACGTTCATCATCAGTGGTTTGAATGTCTAATGATGTCCTTACTACCCTTCATGGCCTTGAATGTGGTAGTTGCATTGCTGTCTATGCAGGTCAGAAAAGGTCTCGGATTTCATCAAAAATATCTTGATTTGCGTTCCAAAGTTAAACGAAGGTCTTACAGGTTTGGAATGAGATGAGGCTGAGTAATTAATGGCAGAAGTTTCATTTTTGGGTGAACAATTCTTTTAAATACAACCCATACCAATAAATTACCATTATAAATTTATCTAACAATGTCAAATCATTCTAAGACCAAGCAAAAAGCCACAACATAAATAGCAAAAATATGTACTGTTTGATTAGAATATTTTTGAAAAACAGATCTATACAGATCTAGAACTATAGCCTATGGATTATAATGGTAAGTAAATGAAATGTAGGTTATTTAAAAGAGTTTTTGAAACAAAATAATATATACAATACACATACTAAAACTATGAAGATTTGTAGCCCTGAAAAAAAAAAAAAAAAAATTACCATTTCAGATGATTTCACATGTGCATGTAAGTTGAAAGACATGATGTAGGACACAACAGTAAAAACTAATCTTGAAGAGGCAGATGTCCACAGTCAAATATTGGACACTGATACCATTACCACTAAATTGATAAAATCTAGTATCGACTAGTAAGTGATATCATTCATCCCCAGTTAATGTGTGATTTTATAGTGAATTTATATACTGTGTTTTTAAATTGATTTCAATATTAGACATTTCAGATGTTTTTTATGTAATACTTCATGTATTTGGAATCAGTTCTTTTTTTATTAAAAACTTCTGGATTGAGATTATGAACAAAAAAGATTTCCAAGATGAAAGTTTTTTTTTCAAGTTTTTTATTATCATTATTTGTGGTTTTGGCAATGTTTCCATGGGAACATGAGATGGCTGTAAAAGGGCTCAGGGTTTAGAAGATGAGTTCAAAAACCTGATGGTGTAGATCAATGATGGTATAGAAAAACACCCTCTCTCTCTCTGCTCTTATTCCAGCGGCATAGCCCCAAACTAGAGCTCCCTCTACTGAAACAGCCCCATTCGCTTAATAATATCAATTCATATCACAAGTGCCTCAATTATGCTGTCCCACACAGATGACAATGACATTTTCATTTTCAGAAGCTGAGATTTTCATAGAAACATTCATTTTAAGTAATCAGAAGCTTATTATAATGTCAAACATAGATGGCCGAGCATATAAAAGACTGCCTTATTAATAATCCGCTAGCTTGAGATCAATTTCATTGTGAGTCTCAGTTGAGAATTCTTTACCAAACCGTAGGGTTTGTGCAATGTTTCCCCTTTGCATAGTAAGTAAATGTTAACTGTTTTTCCTTTGACATGCAGATACCTTGAAAAGCGCAGCAGGCTGTGTGGGCTCCGCCCCCAGTGCAGTTACATCATGCAGCTCTCTGATTGGCCAGTGATGGCATTCAGGTCAGGGCAGACCCTACAGGGCCCAGACAGTTTAATTGTTTTTTTTTTTCTTTTTCTTCTTTTTCTTTTTTTCAAGGGGAACAATAATTGACGTCATTAGGCATATATAACAGTGGTGATTTCATCATGCAGCAATATACGCTGCTGGCCAAATGGATTGATTTTTTACTTTTTTGTTTGGGTTTCTCTGTTTCATTAATACTATAGAAAATGCCTGCAATATAACATGCTGAAATAACAAAAAAGGTTAAAGTTATGCCTTGGAAATGTCTGTCCGATATGGGTCCCTCTTTTAGGACGTGGTCATTTAGCCCATTGAACCTACTGGAATTTCAAAACATTCTTTTTTTTTTAAATTAACAATATGTTTGTCTTGCATTGGTGTCCCTCCTGTGCCATGCGAGGTCCACAGCTGAAGCTGGTCATGCCTGGGTCGGAACCGGAGGTCGGGACGTGTAAACAGGAAGTCATGCCCCGATGAGTGGTACCATCCACTACCAGTTATCAGGGTTGCTAAACGGCTCAGTGTGGATGCTCAGGGCCAAGGGGCAAAGGAACGGGGGCAGCGCTAGAGAAGCAGTTCTACGTGACTTCGGATGAAAAATGTTCGACTGTTCGGTCCCTTTCTTCTCTCGCTTTCTGTCCTTTTTTTATTCAAGTAACGCCGACGCCGTCGGCAGCGGCGTCAGCGACAGGAGAGGGTACAGTCCGGCGGGTTCTGACCGAACCCAGGGGCGCACTATAGGCAAGGATGCAGTTCTCATAGCCTTTAGATGGCACTGGCGTTAGGGTCATATCGTCTTTTCTTGACATTTCTTGGTGATGAGGACAGACAGGACAAAACAAACGAGAGGGGGGTTAGTGCAGGCAATGCCAGAGACATCAACATACAATTTGCTGCCCATCTTGCCGCCTTAACCCGCAGCAACCACGTGGTGGTCGTTTCGTCAGCTTCGTAATCAATTCGAATCATTTATTGAAATGTTTAGTCGCCGTCGGGTTGCGGCGGGTAAAAACGGCGGTTCTTAGCAGCGACAAGGAGAGACACGGAATGTCCCTCCACTGACTGCGGGTGAGTATGTGTTAGAAAGACAACAAGGGATGTGGAAAAAGAACATTACCTCCTGGGAGAAAACACGGACATAGACATAGAAAACAGCAAGAAAGAGTATACAACATCGAGGGTCAGAAAAGGACGTCACACCCACAACATGAACGACGACGATACCACCAGGAACAACAAGAAAGGCAACAAGAACTGCAACAACACCAACAACAACAGGGGTTTGACACAACCTCCCCGTAGCGTGGCTTGATGTGGGGCATCCCAGCAGTTTAACATGCACCTGTCCATAGAGAGGTTAGGTGGGAGACGC
>JAHKKF010468577.1:0-17297 GCA_019740295.1 Labeo calbasu | reverse complement strand
CAGCTCGTTTCTGTATTTGGTTGAGTTGTGAGTATTTGCAGCTTGTTTCTGTATTTGGTTGAGTTGTGAGTATTTACAGCTCGTTTCTGTATTTGGTTGAGTTGTGAGTATTTGCAGCTTGTTTCTGTATTTGGTTGAGTTGTGAGTATTTGCAGCTTGTTTCTGTATTTGGTTGAGTTGTGAGAATTTACAGCTCGTTTCTGTATTTGGTTGAGTTGTGAGTATTTGCAGCTTGTTTCTGTATTTGGTTGTGTTATGAGTATTTGCAGCTCGTTTCCGTAACTGTTTGTGTTGGGAGCATTTGCACGGCATTTCTGTATTTGGTCGAGTTGTGGGTATTTACAGCTCATTTCTCTATTTGGTTGAGTTGTGAGTATTTGTAGCACCTTTCTGTATTTGGCTGTGTTATGAGTATTTGCAGCACATTTCTGTATTTGTTTAAGTTGGGAGTATTTGCTGCACGCTTCTTTATTTGGTTGTGTTCTGAGTATTTGCAGGGTGTTTCTGTATTTGGAGCATGTTTATGTACCTGGTTGCCTGGAGTATTTGCAGTAAATGTGTTGTCTAACTTTTTTCCTAATTTGCTGGTGTTTTTTCTATTTGCATGCGTTGTTGCAGCACATTGAGCTCTATCTGTCACCACGCAAAATTGACAGTCAAGGCATTTATAATGTTACAAAAGATTTCTATTTCAAATAAATTACACTGAAATCACAGTTTTTCAAAAATATTAAGCAGTTTTCAACATTGATAATCATAAAAAAATGTTTTTGTTTTTTTATGGTAGTTCAATTTGTTATCCTCGTATTCGTACCCACAAGTCTATATCTTTGCTCACACAAGCATCAAAAAACAATTTGTTTAGTTTTTTTTGTAGTCTGAACAGGAAAAAACATGTGCATTCATTTTGCAACAGACTGTTACATTAGGGGTGGTGACATCAAGACTTCAGTGGAATATTGCATATGCTACAGTTTCCCTTTTTTATTTATTCTGTAACTTTTTAGTTTTTGTTTTTTTTTTGCTGCGAATGATTAAAGATTTGGATCCTCTGCTCATGTAAAGAATAACAATGTCATAAATTCTCACATACGGTGAACTAAATTGATGCAGACGTGCTTATAGCTTCACAAGATGGTCTTGTGATTTTTTTTTTTTTTTTTTTGGTCAACCCAAGTTGACAATTTTATTGTCAGTTAGGTGAAAACCATAAATCTGATTGCTTAGAAAGCATGACCTTGATGTCTTGCTTGCCTTTGCAAGCACTGCTAATTACTGCTGAAACTCACCAGAGGTGCAGCGTCAAACTGAGAGATCACATGGTGCAGAAAGGCAGCAAGATGAGCGGGGCGAGTCTTGAGAAGCTCGATACTCTGGAAGCAGCTGCACTGGCCGTTCACCTGAGACACATCAGATCATTTTAAAGAGGCATGTGACCAAGACCATGGTCCCTGCACTTGACGGAAAGGAACTGAAAATACCTGCTCCTGCTCTGTGTCAAAGTCATCATCTTCAGCAGCAATGATCTCTGAAGCCAGGCGGGAGGGTGGACTCCCTATGGTGGATAAGAAACGAGAATCCTACGGGAAGCAGAAAGGTGTGACAATCATGCTCATCAGAAATCAGACGGAAAGGTCTGTCAAAAGCAGCGGTTCTCACCAGGTCGGAGCAGTCCTCGACATCAGGGGATGGGCAGGAGTTGAGGCTGTCTCTGGGGGTGCTCTTCGGACTGGAACAGCTGGAGTCCCTTTGGCTCTCTGGTGAGGCCGGGTAGAACCGGCGCTGGATCTGCACATCACACAACAAAAAACACAATTACACTGCAGGGTAGCAAGGAACAAGAGCCACTGAGTACACTCAAGATAAGTGCCACTGTTTAACTGAGATCAGTAAAGATATCTCAAAGAAAAGAGAGCGCAATGTACACTTACAGATAACACTGAACTTACACTCCAAAAACCCTCCGGGCTGAAATCTCCCTTACATTGATCGTCATCCACCCAAAAGCCATCTTCACTGTTCCTGAGACACAGACTTTCCTAAAGCAGAGATTCAGATATAGTTAATACATGCGGCATAATTCAAAGCTATTCAATCAGATTCATGATATTTTGAAACTACAATTAATGGTCAAGCAATATGTCGATCAGATTAAGCAATTAGCATCCTCTGAAGACTGTTTGCCCAAAAATGACTGCATAAAAAAGGGGAAGCTGCTACTATCCAAAATGAATCAATTTGACTATATATATATATATATATATATAATTTAACATTTTAATGTCAGAATTTTAAACAATTTTAAATAACATAAGAAAATAAGACTTTTTAAAAGCCACATATTATGCTCACCAATGCTGTATGTATTTGACCAAAACACATAAAAAAAGTAATACTGCGAATAGTGCTGTCAAAACTATTAATCATGATTAATCGCATCCAAAATAAGTTTTTTTTTCCATAATGTGTGTATACTGTGTGTGTGTGTGTGTGTGTGTGTGTGTGTGTGTGTGTGTGTGTGTATATATATATACATGCACACACACAAACACACATACATATGATTTATATTATGTATAAATAAAAATATACATTTCATATATTTCTTAAATATATACATATAGCTATGTGTGTATATTTGCATGTATTAAAATACACAGTACATACATATCATGCAAACACAAACCTTTATTTTGGATTTAATTAATTGCGATTAATCGATTTGACAGCATCAACGGTGAAATGTTACTTCCATTTAACATAACTTTTCCATTTTAATTGGACCTGTCAAACGATTAATCGCATCCAAAATAAAAGTTTTTGTTTACATGATATATGTGTGAGTACTGTGTGTATTTATTATGTATATATAAATAAACACATGCACTTTTATATTTAAGAAAAATGTTATGTTTATATATCAAAAACACTTATCAATTAGATGAATATAAATATATACATGTAAATATTTTTTAAAATATATACTGTGTGTGTGTGTGTGTATTTACATATACATAGTAAATATACACAGTACGCACACATACATTATGTAATCAAAAACTTTATTTTGGATGCAATTAAGCACGATTAAGCATTTGACAACTAATTTATTTTATTTTGAATGCGACTAATCGTGATTAATTGTTGCCCAGCACTAATTTTAAAACGCATTTCTGTTATAGCAAAGCTGAATTTGTCACAAAATACAGAAATCATGGTAATATGCAGATATCAATGCTGAAAACGGTTAGGTTGTATAAGATTTTTGTGTAAACTTCAATATCAAATATAAAAATTTAAAAATCAAACATTCTGTCTCTCTAGCTACATCCAAACATATCCTAACAGCTATATTTATCTCCCTAACAGTGTGTTACTGATGCTTTGAATATGAATAGAATTGAGACTGGTCAGAAATTTCATACATGTGTATGGCCCTGCTGATGTGGAATGTGCTTCTTGGCTTCCTGGATATCCCGTAGTGGTTTGGATGTAGGAGTTCTACTGTAGTCCTCCTTCAGTCCCTGAGGAAGGGACATTTTCATATACTATATAATCAGATGTCTTACACACAGAGTCAAATTGTAACAGACAAGTATAAGCCTAACAACTGTTCTGTAAAAGTCTACTTCTATGTTTCTCTCCAAAACAATTAGAATGACAGATCTTTGTTTACAAGACATGAAGGTGATTACTGTGTCGAAATATAGTGGGAGGAGCTTAAGTCTGTCCTCTCACTTATCAGCTAAACTGAAGCTCTAAATTACCTCCCAACAGGAAAGGCCTCATTCTTATCAACTTAGGTCATACTGCAACAATACAGCTCCGTAACTCAACACTTTACTGACAGGCACAGAAAGAAGCACGTGTGTCCACTTTAAACCAGTAGTTTTGAGTCTGATATTTAGATTCTGACCTGTATGTCCTGTTGCTCCTTGGACAGCATCCTTTTGTTGTCCATTCTTTGGTTGAGTGGAGAACTGTTCTCTTCCTATGTAGGGTTGGGTTGACATATGACAAGGAGGAGTAAATGATAAATGTAATATGTAATTTAATTGCAGGAGAGATATGAGGAAGTAAAATGACAACAAAACAAAAAATCTAATTTACAGAACGGTATGGGGTTCTTACCCATGATACAAGAGGAGAGGAGGTACGTTCCACTGCATTGTAAGAGTTGGGAGATGTAACAAAAGGGTCCCCATAACCCCCCGGTGACCCGAGACCCACGTCTACCTCAGAGAGGGGGATCTGGGGCAACCCGGGAGGTCGGCCTAATACTGTGAGGGCCACATATGAGCCGGCTGTGAAGAATAAATGAGTTGCGGTCAGCGGTGGAAACATGAAGCGTTCATCTTTACTCAACCAAATGGTTTACACTCACATTTGATTAATTTCACCACTTCAACATGGTTTGATTGCGTCACCAATGTCCCGTTCACCTAAAGAGGAGAAGACACATTAAAAATGCAATATACTATTAAAAACATATACATGTGAGTTCTCCTACACAGACTCAAACACAAGGTCAATTTGTGACCAGCAGGTGGCAGAATAGACAGATGCTAAAAAGCAGTGGTGAAGGGAGAGGAGGAGTGGGAAATACAGCTCTTGCATCTGTATCTCACCTTAATGATCCTGTCCCCCGTCTGAACACCTGCACGCATGGCAGCGCCATCTACCAAAAAGACAGGAGATGATTATGACAATTTTGAATTGAAAGTATTTTCTAGTGCAGCAAGTGGTTGCCAGAGTGCTGCCATCTGGTTGCAAAGGGGTTCTAGGTGGTTTTTTAACACATTTCTGTGTGGTTAACGTGTTCCACTTACACTGCACACAAATTGGTTTTCACTGTCACTTTGCAAACAAAGAAACCTCCATTTTGGTTGTTCATGCGTTTCTTGTCTTGTGTAAATGTGTTCACTCTATCACATCTCTCTATCGAATGCACTTTCAGAGTTCAAAATTAAGAGCTCTGACCCATGTTCTTAACTAAGAAAACTTAAGTCAGAAAAGGGATTCAACCCTCTTTTTATTTGTGATATACTGTCTCAGTCTAAATTACATTCACATTGGTGTTTTAGGAAGCCAAACAAATTAGATAATAATAACAATAACAACTACAATGACAGTAATAACCATATAATGTAAAACAACTGCACTGCAAAAGAAACTATGTTCCACAAGATGAGTAAAGTTTGAGAACAAACTTAGAGGTGGCTTGAGAAAGCCTAGCCTGAAAGTTTGAAGCAGTTGTAAAAGTATGAAAGTTGATGTTGCTATCATGATTTAACACATTGCTTACATGATTCAACAAGCTTGTTGCTTGCATTTTATAGGCTGATTAAAATGTTGTTACCATGTTACCAGCATGTTGTTAGAATGATTAGCAAGTTATTAACATGTTTATAGCCTGATTAGCATGTTGCTAGCATGATTCTAACATGATTCTAACATGATTAGCTTGTTACTAGCATGTTGTTATCATGATTAGCAAGTTACTAGCTTGTTGCTAACATGATTATCCTGATTAGCATGTTGCTAGAATGTTTTTAACACGATTAGCATGTTACTAGCATGTTGCTAGAATGATTAGCATGTTGTTAACATGTTTTTAACACAATTAACATGTTACTAACATGTTTTTTAACATTATTAGCTTGTTACTTGCTTGTTGCCAACATGCTGCTAGCATGATTAGCATGTTGCTAGCATGTTTCTAACATGATTAACATGTTACTAGCATGTTGCTACCATGATTAACAAATTACTAGAATGTTTACATTTTCTAAAATTATTAGCTTGTTACTTGCTTGTTGCTAACATATTGTTTACATGATTAGCAAGTTACTACCATGTTTATAGCCTGATTAGCATGTTGCTAGTATGTTTCTAACACGATTAACATGTTACTAGCATGTTGCTAGCATAATTATCCTGATTAGAATGTTGTTAGAATGTTTCTAACATGGTTAGCATTTTACTAGCATGCTGCTAACATGTTTCTAACATGATTAACATGTTACACGTTTCTACCATTATTAGCTTGTTGCTAGCATGTTGTTAGCACGATTAGCATGTTGGTAACATGATTAGTACATTACTAGCATGTTGTTAACATGATTAGCAAGGTACTAACATGTTGCTAACACGTTTCTAACATGGTTAACAAGTTAGTAGCATGTTACTAACATGATTAGCAAGTTACTAGCAGTTGTTCGCATGATTAGCAAGTTATTAATATGTTGCTAGTCGGTTTCTAGAATAATTAGCAAGTTGCTAGCATTATTATCATGTTAATAGCATGTTGCTAACATGACTAGCAAGTTACTAGAATGTTGCTAGCATGATTAACATGTTTCTCGCATGATCAACATGTTTAAACCAGCTAAAACCAGTTGATTCAGTAAAAACCAGATAAATCCAGCCTAGGCTGGTTGTTTAGTCTTAGCTGATTTAAACTGAAAATAGCTGGTTTAGCCCTTGGCTGGTTTTTCAGCAGGTCTCCCAGCTTGGCCAGCGAAGACCATCCTGACCAGCTAAAAAGCCATTTTTTTAGGCCAAAACCACTTTAAAACCAGCCTGGGAGACCAGCCAAAGGAGCCATTCAGCTTAGGCTGGTTTTAGCTGTTTTTTTAAGTAGGGAGTTGTTAAGCTTTGCTACAGATAATAAACAGCTTAGATGCACCATAGGCCTCTGTGTATAAAAGTTTCCACCCCCTCAATGAAAGTCTATGGAATTTTAGGTGTTTTTCATAGTCTGGTCTTCGCCTAAACAAAGTGCACTCTTCGCTTTGAAACACGCATTGTCTGACTTGCAGCCAAGTGTTATATCAGCCTAGAAAGGAGAAAGTCTCGACAGACAACCACAGGAGCTGTTGTGGGCGGAGCCAGAAAGACAGACAGCGTGATAGACAGGCATCTTACCCTGTTTGACGAGCTGCACGAAAACAGGGTTGTCCCCACTGACGGTCAGCCCAAAGCCATTCTCATCTTTCTGAATGATCACGCATCTTTGAACCAGCCCTGGAGGAAGGGAGAGAACAAGAACTGAAGTGAGCTATGAAAGGAGCAATGAAACTGATTTTACTGGATTGCCAATGTCTTTATTACAGCATTCATCAGGAGAGGCATTTCAAAGCAGATTACGGTAACATTGACTCCAATAGCTGATCAAACTGGCAGCGTAAGTAAGTGCAGATAGTCACGGGCATGAAGTACTTGGCAACATAAAATCTGCAGAGTTGTGAAATGAACGCATCAATCTCGCAGTCCAATCAAAACCTAGCTCACTTCCCAGAATAAATGGAAGGATACAAGAAATGATGAGAGCTGTGGTGATCTGGGTTATCACGGACATCTAACGCTGCGGTGTGAGAGATGGGCCTACTTTCAAAACTGATAGCTCATCAGATGTGAAAACAAAAGCCGCAGTTCTCAGATCACAGAAATGAGTATGAACTGCTCAGTCATACAGAGATGTCCTGTGTGACGTACCTTCAACTCTTCAAGAAATACTGCAGTTTAAACATGACTTCAGCATTGATTAGCATAGAGCAAAGAGTTTCCTTATGCTTTACATATAATTATATCACACATTTTTCATGACTAATTTAGAAAAGACTGCATATAACAGATATGAAGCGAAGCGGGAGAGAGATAGCGGGCGGGATCGGGAAATGTTTTCTAGTCAGGATTCGAAGTCGGGACGCCTGTAGCGAACGTTGCTTTATGTCAGCATGCCGCCCACAAGGCTATTGGCCTAGAAAAGTTTTAAAACGTAATAATATTCCATAATTTTTTATCAAATTCTCAAATAACTGTAGCACAACATAAATAGGGCCCTTCAAAATCTGTTTTATTTTTTCCCAAATTACATTTTATTTTTTTTCCATTTTAATTTTTCAGGATTCAATTTTTATTCTGTTGTAATTTTTTAGACTCTTTTTTTAATAAATTTTAAAAATAACAAGCAAAAAGCATGCCAAATTAATTAAAATCATGAAACTTACCTCAATTTAACAGCAATATATTAAAAGTATGACATTAAGTTCTATGAAAAAAATATATATATATTTTTTTTAATTCAGTTTTATTTTTACCAAATTATGTGCTCTCCATTAAAATTCAAATAATAAAAAGCATCTCTAATTAATTGAATGTATTATAAAAAGACTTAAAAATATTTTTTTTGTTTGTATTTAAACTTTGCAGGTAAATAAATTCCAGCATTTTTTTCTGGCAAATATTCTTTAAAAATAATGTTTTAATAATAATTTTATTAGTAGTATAGGGCCCTATGAAATAATTTTTCCCAAATTCATCTTTTTTTTGTTAATTTTGTTTTTTTTAAATATTCTAGATTCTGTTTTAATGGTTAAATTAAAATGTAGTCATGAAAAAGCTTCCCTTATTAATTGAGATCACAAAACTTACACAATTTAAATGTTTAACAAAAATTACATTTTCAAAGCCCCTAAAATACGTTTTTGTTTTTTTTTTTTCTCTCAACTGTAGTTTTATTTTGACCAACTTCTGTGTTTTCCATTAATTTTCTGGATTCCATTTTAATGGTTTCATTCAATTTTAATAATCAAAAGCATCTCTAAATAATTAATTTTATAAAAAACTAATTTATTATTATTTTACTTCTTTTTTCAGAAATCCTGTGTTGTGCATTTACATTTTTCAGGCAAATAATTTCTGGTAAATAATGTTTCTGGTAAATATTCTTAAAAAATAATGTTTTAATAATAATTTTGTTAGTAGCAGTACTATCATTACATCAAGTAACATTTTTCTGTCACAAACACAAGTTTGTTTGTAAATGATATGACGTAGTTTCGGTTTTTCTCAAAAGAAATGGTAAAAGGCTCATGAAGTGATTTTCAGAGCAGTTCTAGAGATTCTGATGAAAATTTTGTCATTAATCACTTACCCCCACGTCGTTCCAAACCCGTAAAAGCTTCGTTCGTCTTCGGAACACAATTTAAGATATTTTGGATGAAAACCGGGAGGCTTTTGACTGTCCCACTAACTGCCAGGTAAATACCACTGTCAAGGCCCAGAAGTATTCTCGTTGCTTCATAATATTCAGATTGAACCACTGATGGCAGATGGACTATTTTGACAATGTCTTTCATACCTTTCTTGGCCTTGACAGTGGTATTTACCTGGCAGTCAATGGGACAGTCACAAACCTCCCGGTTTTCATCCAAAAAATCTTAAACCCTTTAAGAATAATGCTATCTGCTACTGTCCAATAACACACACACAGCCCAAAATCAACTTAGCGGGGAAGCTGAACATAAATAAATGCTGATAACACTTGAACTTCAGAGTGCTGGAGAAGAATCACCTGCACAAAAGCAAAGACATACTAGAAACACAGCAACTGTACGATCATCTTACCACAAGACTCAGGTCTCCTGTCAGCCACTACAAATCCACTCTTCTGCACCAGCACGTCTGAGCCACACAACATCATGATACAACATGGGACACACACACACATATCACAGAGGACACAGAGAGAGGACGCAAATGAAAAAAATGAGCAATGGCACAAATACACACAGTGTGGCTGTTTTGGAATGGGTTGTTGTCTATTGATAAGCAGTCAAACCCCCAAGGACTTACATATTAACAAAATGTCTTCCCTGAAATGATTAATAAGGTGTTCAGATATTAAGGTCCCTAGGTGTTAACTCAGAAATCAATGCTTGGCATGAACAGATACATGACTCTGGACCACAAAACCAGTCTAAAGTAGCACGGGTATATTTGTAGCAATAGCCAAAAATATATTGTATGGGTCAAAATGATTGATTTGTTTTTTATGCCAAAAATCATTAGGGTTTTAAGTAAAGATCATGTTTTTATGAAGATATTTTGTAAATTTCCTACCGCAAATATATCAAAATTTTTGATTACTAATATGTATTGCTAAGAATTTCATTTGGACAACTTTAAAGGCGATTTTCTCAATATTTAGATTTTTTTGCACCCTCATATTCCCTCAGAGTCTTGGCCAAATATTGCCCTATCCTAACAAACCGTAGATCAATGGAAAGCTTATTTATTCACCCTTATGACTGGTTTTGTGGTCCAGGGTCACATATAACCAATTAACAGAATTTGGAGTGAGAAGTGCTTTAACAAGACATTAACAAGAGATTCTTAAAAACGGTTATGCAAGGATGTTGGTTTTTGCTTTCATCTTGAAATATGGATAATCATTGTTAATCATAACACAAGAGAGTAAATTGTGGATTTGATTAGCCTAGCATACTTGAATTTCTCACAAAAATGTAATCAGTGATATTGTTTAGCGGAAAGTTTAAGGTTTAGCAATAGTCTCCATCATTACGCAAGGCTATACAACTTTGGGCTGAAATTAATCGCACAAAAGAGCCACACTTCTCAGACACTCCTCAAGAGATTTTGGGAAGATATTAGGATTGGGCGATATATCAATGTATTCTCAAATGAACTTCCTGGAAATACATGATTAAAGAAGTGTTTTTAAGTTGAATCCATTTCCATGAATCAGTTCAAACTTGAATCAGATTCAAATAAAGTATCAAAAACAAGAAACCATATGGCTTTATTGAAGAAAACTGTTAAAATACAATGTATTATAAACAACAGAACTAATGTACATTACTCATTATAGCAAATGATTGCAAAGGGCACCAACAGATGATTGTTTTTTCACTTTACTGCACTAACGAATCCTTGTTTAATATTGACTAAACAACGCTTAATTCAAATGTCCATTTAATCTTTAATATGTCGCCACAAACGCATAAAAGCTACAGCCACTGTAATTTCTTGAATATGTGGACATCAAAATCTGTAAACTCAAAGCGAGGGTTTAAACTTTTATTTTGAAATCGCAATGAACAGTTAGCATATTTAGAAAGATATTGATGTATTCTCCCATGTTTGCATAGGTTTATAAATGATTCACCTTATAAATATAATGAAATGGCGGATGTTGCGTTCCCAGATGGTCGTTATAATAAACCCAAACTCTCAACAATTTGCAGAAATGGAGTTTGAGATGCAACAATTTGTGTGGAGCAGCATTTACTGTGAACGGAGCCGCTCCGAGATGCACGTACGTAACCTACACGCGTGCAAATAATTAAGCGCATATAGTAAACTCACATTGCATATATTTATTTATTTAATTAAATCATAGTGTTCGTGAATTTTTTAAAATGGGTTTAATATATCATGCAGCCTTGGAAAATGGTCTAATAATGCATTTTTATGGATTCTCGTCAGTGGAATGCGACACTTCCGGTATTTTGGCAGTTACTCGACACGGGCAAATTGCAATCAAGGTTGTTGTTTTTTTTGCTGTTTTTTTTTAAATCAAGTACTCGAACCGAATCGAGGAATTTTGACAGCCCTAAATTTCTAATAACTAAATTTTTTACTGTAAATCACTTTGAATGTACTATACAACAATGGCTGAATACATCAAATACTGTTAAAGGAATTTTAAAAATATTTGATACTTTTATCTATATCGCCCAACCCTAGAGGACACTGAACGCCACACAGTGGTTAAGATGGTTTAGTCATGCATCAGAAAAGGCGAGTCCAACACCAGAGGAACATCAGAAATAGACATGCATCACATCCTCCATTCACCACCATTCTCTCTAAAATGTGAAAGTGAGATATTTACATTAGGTCAAACCAATAAAACAAAACTACGCACATGTGAAAACCACTCTAGAAGAGCTGCAAGATGAAATTCTGTCATCATCTCACTCGTCTTTCAAAAATCTCTCCATCCAAACAATGTGAATCGTATTTTAATCAACACGATTATCACATTGTTCTCCACCATAAACCTCACATTAACGGCCATGCACAGAACTGGTTTTCCTTCTCTACTCTCACCAGCAGGCTGAGAGGAAAAACAGAGGCGAAACTTGAAAGAAAAACACACTGACAATGTCTTTCAACTGCCAAAACTGGGGCCAGGAACATGTGCATCGTTTATGGTCAGCAAGTATGAATCATGCCGCTGTTTAAAGCCGTTCCACTGCAGTTAGTGGACGGGCACAGCCTTCCATCTGTGCTGTGTGTGGAGGAAACTGTTTCCATTTTAGAGTCTGAAGAGACCGTGTGAGAGGAGCAGTGTGCTTTGGTCCACACCACACGAACACATGAGCAGTCAGGACAGCCTTTAGTACAGCTAAACACTACCATTCTGTATGAGTAAGGAAAGTAAGGGTAAGTGTAAAAGAAACTCTCGGACGTCATTTACCTGTAGGGTCAAACTCGTGTGTTGGGGTACCGGGCAGCTTATCGCTTTTGGGACTCTTGTTGGGAGGATGGTCTCTGCTGAGAATGCTACTGGTTCTGTAAACACAAATAGGAGAAATCGATATACAAAGTCAATGAAGCACATTAACACACTGCAATGAGCACATAACATAATACACTGGGAGGGTTGTGACAAAAATGAGCTGCAGTATAGTAGGGTTGAGTACAGTAGGTGAAAAGCTAAATGCAATGAAACCATAAACTAACTATATAAGATGCTTCTCTTATTTTTTCTGCTGACATTAAAAGGACATCAAACTTAATATTTACCAAAAATGAATTTGCTACTTGGTGAAAGTTGGGAAAATTTGCCAGATGCCAACATGGACAGGTTGCGTGAGATGAAAGTTGGGAAAATTTGCCAGATGTCAACAAGGACATGCCCTGATCTCCAAAAACAAAATGAGCAAAACTCTCCATAAACAAAACTACGCAAGGTCCCTTTAAGATGAGTTCACTCAGCGGCCATATTGGTGACGCCCCTGGGCAGTTATTTCCAGTCATGCAACTACAGCGCTTATGTATTTGAATGGAGAAAAAAAACAAAATCAAATGTTGTTCTAAGGAGTAAATGATATAATAATGTGAAACATATTTCAAATCAGGAATAAATGATATAATACATCATGATATTGTAACCCGTGCTTCTTTAGCTTAAATCATGCCATAAATAAATAAACAAACAAATGAAACCAAATGTTCATGCTACAGTAAACAAACATGTGATGTAAAAAACACCCTTTTTACCTTGCCAAAATCAGCTCTGCAAAAATCAACCTGTTCTGGTCGATGTTTCTTTAAATGTTAATGAGCTCTGCTCGCCCCGCCTCTCTCTTCTCTCTGTGGAGTGACGATCCAGTTTACTTTAGCTAGGCTAACTAGCACGTTATTAGAAAAGGCCATGGCAAAGATTCATAAAAAAAACCCTTATACTCACTTCTGCTGTAAGTGAAGCTGGATCACGAATGATTCGCGCAAACATAGATATAATAATGTAATACAATACGACTATTTCTACCAAAACACCATGGTTACAGTTAGTGTTAATACTTGTGGTTTTCTAATACACATAATTTATAACAGAGAATTTTGTGCATAATTTTAATGATTCTCACTAGATCTCGCAGTAACCTTATTCATTCTGTGACGAACTCGAAGGCTTCTCACTGGATCTCGCAGCACTGTGCAGTAATATCGTCACGAAATCAACTTTGGTTCCTTTGTAAGGCTGTTCTAGGCTCGGACAAGTTTGTTTGCTTTGCAGTCTGAGCTGACAAACGGTCCACATTGTGCAGCTCAAACGTAGCACAGATTTATTATGCTTTTGTTTCGTTTGCCGTTTGATGTTTCACAAAGGTAACAGAAACAGCAGTGCGTATGAGTTAGTCACACAGTGGTCACGCCAGTGTGACCACTCACAAAATGTATTCACACCGGCAGAAAAAATGCAGACGCAACTGACACATTCAAGGCCCAGAAAAGTAGTAAGGACATCATTAAACAGTCCATCTGACACAGAAGAGAAAAAATTGTTGAATAAAGTGACTGTTGTTTTCTTTGCTCACAAAACGTATTCTCTTAGCTTTATAAGATTAAGGTTGTACCACTGATGTCACACGGACCATTATGCTGTCCTTACTACCTTTCTGGGCCCTGAACATGTCAGTTGCATTGCCGTCTATGCAAGGTCAGAAAGCTCTTGGATTTTATCAAAACTATCTTAATATGTGTTGCGAAAATGAACGAAGGTCTTATGGGTTTGGAATGACATGAGGGTGAGGTATAATGACAGAAATTTCATTTTTGGGTGAACTATCGCTTTAAGTGCACTGACTGATGGCACTGTATATTGTGTAGTGTTGAGTAGCATCCTCTTGCTGTGTGCAATCACTATTTGCTTAGTTAACTTCCTGCTAGGACAACAGATGTGCCCCACTGCGCTAATGTCGCCCTATTCATTACACGCATCAATTAAGAGGCTCCGCATGAGTCCTTGTCAGTTCTTTATCACAAAGGCAAGTGGAAAAGCCTGCGTACAGCAGTAGCTATGACTCCAAATCTAAAAGTAGCCTCGGCAGTAAGGTGAGGTGAGGTGGGGTGAATGCGTTTAACAGTGCTCTGCTTCCCGCTCACAGGCCGTGTGAGAAACCTCTGTTCTCTAGGCCAGTCAGTGATGGGACACAGTGCTGAAGAAGCCCTTTGTAGGCCTGTCCGACTGCATCTAACTGAGAGGCACTGTACTAACAACCCGCTGCCATTTCCTTCACCTGGGCTCAGGAGCTTGACCCGTGGACCTCGCAGAACACCAATGAGGAACAACTCTGTGAAACAATCACTTCAGCATTTTATACGATGGAGGGTCAGCTAGACCTCACATTTGTCCGTCAGCCTGACAGCTTGTCGATTTTGAACTCATTCTGCGGGTCAGCCAAACAGCCAGTTCATTACGGGACAGTATCGGAGAGAGTTGACTCTATACCCTCACTGTGAAGTGTAAGACATTTGCAGTGTTGCCCTGAACACAGGGAATAATCGCGTGAGCACTTAACTAACTTTTTTGAGATTGCCTCAGAGGTCAGCTAACTGTGAAATTAACACTGCAGCAAAGTAATAGAAAGGACTCGGTGGGATTAGCCCACCCTTTATGAGGTCGGTACATTACGTAGGGCAATTTGTCACCGCTGGTAAACTAGATAAGTCTAATAAGAGAGCAGCCGTCAATCACTGACTTTTTCAATTAAAACTCAACTAATAAAATTAACCCTGAGTGCCGGCACAGGCCAATATGAAGCAATTCTATTCCCATTCCCAATAGGGGTTACAATTCGCACATTTACTTTAGATTTAAATTTTATGCAAATTAAAATAACATGTAAAACCC
The DNA here is from genome assembly GCA_019740295.1 of Labeo calbasu. NCBI lineage: Eukaryota > Metazoa > Chordata > Actinopteri > Cypriniformes > Cyprinidae > Labeo > Labeo calbasu. The sequence continues at coordinate 2,068 of JAHKKF010468577.1, read as the reverse complement.
ACTGTTTTACAAAGCACAACTTATCTTGAATCTAACCACAAGGGCTAATAACCACTGAAATTCCCAGAAGGAAATCAAAATGAGTAAGACCAAAATCAGAAAGACTTAATCTACTTCAAGGGATGGTTCTTCTAAAAATGAAAATGTATCATTTACTCATCCTTGTGTCATTCAAAACTTGCAAGAATCTTCACGGAGCTCTTTTCCATAGTTCATAGTGATCATGTCTGTTAAAGGATTAGTTTACTTCTAGAATAAAAATTTCCTGATCATTTACTCACCCCATGTCATCCAAGATGTTCTTGTCTTTCTTTCTCCAGTTGAAAAAAAAATGTAGGTTTTTGAGGAAAACATTCCAGGATTGTTCTCCATATAGTGGACTTCAATGGGGATCAACAGGTTAAAGATCCAACGTGCAGTTTCAATGCACCTGATCTGTCATTTTCTCAAAAAAAAACACTAATTTAGATACTTTTTGACCACAAATGCTCGTCTTGCACTAGCTCGACTTCACATATTATGTAATCACGTTGGAAAGGTCACAGGTGATGTAGCGCTTTGTGCTGACAAAGCGAATGAGCAAAGAAAAAAAGCTCCCTTTACAAAAAAGCAGGTAAAACAACAATGTCCGATGATTTTGAGTTTTAAAAAAGATTTGCGAAACCGCTCCGAAAAACCTGATCTGAAACAAATGATTTGCGACATGCATGCCAAAATCCCAAACTGAATCAAATGATTCACGAACGTGCACCGTATTCCCAATCCAAATAATGATTCACAAACCATCATTTCAGATCATAACTCGTAGCGCAGAGGGCGAATCACTGAATTTGCGGAATGATTCAAAAACCCACTCTGACGTTCCAAAGTAAAACAAAAGACTCACGAACCGGCTCCGAAGTCTCGTTCTGTATAATGATTCACAAACCATTATTTTAGTTCAGGACTCGGAGCGTGGATCGCAAATCATTTATTTTGCAGAATGATTCACGATATGCAAAGTCCCGATCTGAATACAATTATTTGCGATACGTGAAGTGCCCAATCGAAATCAAATGATTCACGATATGCAAAGTTCTGATCCAAGTCAAATGATTCACGAAGCCTCTCCGAAGTCCTGATTTAAATCAAATGATTTGCGATACTTAATATGAAGTCCAGATCTGAATCAATTGATTTACAATCCGATTGGAGCACCATGAAACAATGAATCGATGTTTAAACTGATTCTGAGTTTCAAAAAGCTCTGTTTCGCCCATCACTATACGTGTTTTTTAAAATCAATATCAAAATTTGAAAATGAATGGCTCTTTTAATTTGATTCTGGTAATCTGGTTTTTGAATCACTTGAAAAGTAAGATCAAAGTCACGAGTTGGATCAATCTGTGCGATTCCAGTGTAAATGATGTCAATTGATTTGGTTCATCTGTTTCTTTTTTCACGTTTTCAGCCATAGTATTACTACTGGTTTAGCTCGATAGTTTTATGATGTTAACTGAAATAGGCCAAAAAAAAAAAAAAGACGACTTTTTTTTTTTTAAATTGCGTGAATTTTGCATGAAAAGATGTGTGCTTATTGAAAAGCTGAAAACTTATTTGTCTTTTAATAATTTAAGCACTTTTAAAGTCCCTTATTATTCTTTACTATTTTTAAGGGTTTTCCAGGCCTTACATTTCAAAAAGTCAAATTCAAGTACTTCAAGCTCTTTAAGCACCTTGTACAAACACTGACTAACGTGATTACGTAATGCGTGAAGTCGCGGACGCGCATCACAGAGCTAGTGTAATACGAGCATTTGTGAATAAAAATTTCATTTTTATTTTTTAGAAAATGAAATCATTTCGCTGGACAAGACCCTTATTCCTCGGCAGGGGTCGTGTAGAGCCATTTGAAGCTGCATTGAAACTGCAATTTGGAACTTCAACCCATTGATCCCCATTGAGGAAAGATCCTGGACAGAAAAATCTAAGGATGCACCGATCCGACTTTTTCAGTCCCGATACCGATACCGATGCTTGGGCTTTGTATATCTGTCGATACCCGATACCGATCCGATACCATTGTTGA
>JAHKKF010468570.1:0-18315 GCA_019740295.1 Labeo calbasu | reverse complement strand
TGCTACCGCAGCAATACGAGATACTCGTGACAATCTGATGTCTCGAGTGCCTTTGGGTCTCGCTCCCTGTTTGTGCCATCGATTAGTGTGTCGATCAGCTTCGGCTTTTTCGTCTACACTTATAAACTGTTGAGATTCACTAGGTTTACGGCACTCACCGGCTGTATGCTGAGGGGGTCCGTGACGATGGTCTGCTGAGTGTTCCGCCTGTTTTGGAAGTCCAGCAAGTAACTTTGTTTCAAGAACCACAATCCTTAGTAGAAGTCTGTGGCAGTTTGTGCAGCAAGTAGAATCCAGAAGAGGCTGAAGAGGCATTTTCTTTCTCGTCTGTTGAAAGTAGGTAGTTGTGTTTTCCCGTCTCCGGAATGTAAACTGTTGGCAGTGGGAGGAAAAGAGTCTCCTTTTTCATAGTATTATTCCAGTTACAAAAAGTTTGTGCCAAAAATCTGTTGTTTGAGCACTGTGCTGATCTGCTGAGGTTAAAATCTTAGAAAAGTCTGAGAAAAGTATATAAACAGGGAGCAAAGTGCAGAGCAGTAAGCAAGAGCGTCCGAACAGTAGCAAAGCTGGAAGTTTTAAAGCATAGACAAGCTACGGGAGATAGACAAGCTACGGGAGATTCTAGCCTCTGGCGGATTTGAACTCCGACAGTGGGCCAGCAATAAGTTGGAGGTCATTAGTCACCTACCCAAAGAAGCCAGGTCAGACAATCTGGAACTCTGGCTCGCTCACGACCGACTAGACAACCCTGAGTCCGCTCTTGGCCTCAGCTGACACTGTTCATTGGATACACTGAGATATAAACATCGCCCTGTGAATTATGATGCTCCTACCATGCGGAACATCTACAAGGTATTAGCCAGCCAATACGACCCTATCGGCTTTATTCTGCCCTGCACCACCCACGCCAAAATAATAGTAAGACAACTTTGGGACAAACACAGGGACTGGGACTACCCACGATTGCTGCAGGATTTGCTACAAGCCTGGAGAGACTGGGAAGGAGAGTTGGAATTCCTGCAGAAGATCACCTTCCCCAGATCATACGTGCCTCCTGTCATGGATGAGAGAACTGTTACTCGTGAGCTACATGTATTCTGCGACGCCTCAGAGCAATCCTATGGAGCTGTAGCTTACCAGAGGACAGTTGACAGTCAAGGTCAGCCTTATATCTCCTTCATTGTTGCCCGTTCAAGGATTGCACCTAAACGACTGCACTAAATGCCCAGACTGGAGCTCTGTGCTGCCCTCACAGGAGCCCAGCTCAGTAGATTGTTGGAGCGAGAGCTTACCCGGCCAATCAGCCGAACTACCCTCTGGACAGACTTAACCACGGTCTTGTCCTGGTTACACTCTGAGTCCTACCGATTTAAGGTTTTTCGTTGGAACTCGATTGGCGGAAATTCAGGAGCTCACTGATCGACTTTCATGGCGATATGTTGACTCAGCGAAAAATCCTGCAGATGACCTCACCAGAGGTAAGAAGCTAGAAGAATTGACTGAGCCTAACAAGTGGAGCCATGGGCCACCCTTTCTTCTTCAAAGCCCAGACAAATGGCCGACCCCACCAACAACAGTAGTGGATGAGTGTCACTCAGAACTTCGCAAGTCCATATTCTGTGGAGTCACGACAACCATACTGGACAAGGAGCCTTACCTACCGGATGTGCATCAGTACACCACTTGGAGGGACCTTGTAGAGGCAACTGTACATAAGCTTCAAGGGGCGGCAGGTGACAACCGAGTTTTTCGCGCTGATGACTACCGTACAGCCGAGACTCTTATCCTGAGAAGGGCACAACAGGATAGCTTCACAGAGGAGTTCAGCTTACTGCGAAATGGGAAATCAGTCCAACGAAATAGCTGTCTACTTATTCTGTCTCCAGAGCTGGACGAAACAGATGAGCTCATTAAGGTTGGTGGCAGATTGCGCCATTCTGAAGACTTAGATCCAGCCACGTGCATCCCATCATCCTGGATCATCGCCATCCCACTACTAAGCTTCTGATCCAAGACTACGATTCTCGACTCGGCCACCCCGATCCTGAGAGAGTGTTTGCGGAAATCTGTCGCAAGTTTTGGATCTTACGTGGTCGAGAGGCAATTCGACGATATCAGCATACCTGCACAGATTGTCGACGATGGAAACCTATAGCACACCTACGCCTTTATAACCCAGCGTTTTACTCATCAGGGATGGACTGTTTCGGGCCCTTTGTAGTCAAGGTGGGCAGGTGTACCGAGAAGAGGTGGGGAATCATATTTAAATGCCTTACAACCAGATATGGACATCTAGAGATCCTCACCAATATGAATGCTGACTCCTTCTTAATGGCCTTGAGGAGGTTCATCGCCAGAAGAGGGACCCCAGCCGAGTTGTTCTCTGACCAAGGAACGCATTTCCGGGGAAGAGAAAGAGAGATACGAGAGGCTCTTGCAGAACTGTCCCCAGGACTCCAACTCCAGCTTGCCAAACATAAGATACAGTTTCACTTCAACCCACCTGGTGCACCCCACTTCGGCGGAATGTGGGAAAGGAAAATTCTCTCTGTGAAAACTGCACTTTACAGAGTAGTGGGGAGTCAAGCTGTCACGGAGGAAGTGCTCCATACTGTTCTCCTGGAGGTGAAAGGCATGTTGAATGCTAAACCACTAGGATACGTGCCTTCGGATCCTAAGGACCTGGATCTAGTGACTCCAAATGTTCTATTGATGGGGCGGCAGGATGGATCCCTGCCCCAAGTAGTGTATCCTAAATCCGAACTCCTGAGCAGACGCTGCTGGAGACATTCCCAAATTCTGGCTGACCAGTTCTGGTCTAGTTTTATTAAGAACTATCTCCCAAGTCTGCAGTCCCGCCAGAAATGGCATTCCACCTCTACAGATATAACCCCAGGATCTGTGGTATTAATGGTGGACCCTCAACTGCCAAAAGCATACTGGCTTATCAGATGTGTCACCAAAGTTTATCCCAGTGCTGATGGACACGTAAGGACGGTGGATGTAAATATCAATGACAGAACCTACACTAGGCCTGTAGCCAGACTGATTGTTCTCTCAGATGTTCAAGATGAAGATGAGAACTGTTCCCAGGTACTGAACTAAGTACCTATTCAGAAACAAATGTGCTGAGCACATTTGGGGGCAGCTGTACTTTCAATTATTTGTTCATTGGGGACCTAATGTCTCATTTTAGCTTTGCATGCAGGTCTCACAAATTCACCAGTCTGAGTTATAGGTTGACTAACACCTGTTTTGTCTGCCGCCTACCGCTTGCTCATGACAAAAAGTGTAGTTTATTTAGTCTTTTCCTGTACAACTTCCTAACATCAATGATAGACAGAAATCAGAAGGATTCATTCATTCATTCATAAAAAAACTTCACAGGACTTTTTCAGGGACATGAGGTGACCTGAAATCCATATCTAACCAGGGGTAGCAAAAACAACATCTGGCAAAGACCTTATCAGGGGCACACCCCACACCAGTGAAACAGAATTTTCCTGAGATTTGAGATCTTTATTTTTGGTCTGTTCTGCTGATGTGGGACTGAGATCACATTTTCAACCACAATGAGACCATAAAAAAGATAACAAACATGAAAGGGTTATGATCATAAATTCTGAAGATATAGGAAATGCATTATATAAGTATAGCAACTTGAGCTCTTCGCATTTCTAAGTCTACTTTCAGTGACCTGTCGGTGCTGATAGCCTAGTGGTTAGTACACCCACATGCAGTGCAACTGTGCTCAAGGCGACCTGAGTTTGACTCCTGTCTTGAGGTCCTTTGCTGATCCCACCCAACTCACTTCACCCAATATATATATATATATATATATATATATATAAGTTTATTGTTTCGTTTCATGGCATGTGTGTTGTGAGAGTTCCTGAGTTTCAGCTTCATGAGGAGATCAAAGTATCCTTATACCAGTATATTAAGCAAAATCCCTGTAATGGCGTCCTTAGACAGCAAAGGCGGCCCGGAAACCAAATCTGAAGTGGCATAAAACCACGAATTTACACAAACCGTTCAATGCTGTTCTGAAGCGGCATAAATGCATTTACACAGGAATTAAAATAGTGGGAAACATACATCTTTTAAAATAACGACAATTAGTTTTAACAAACAAACAAAAATAAATGCTATAAAACTAAAGAACAAATATAAAAAAGAACAAATAATATAAAACACGAAATAAATGAAAATACGACATTTTAAAATGTAACAGCATTAAATTAAAATTTCCTGCGCGTGCTACAGTGTATTTGCGCTGGATGGTTTGTCACAATGTTAGCTTCTGTGGTATTTACCAGTTATTTTCTTTTTCTTAACAAAATTGGAAAGAACACTTTCAAATAAATTATGAATTACTACATTGGGTGCGTCGCCGCACGATTAAAAGAGGCTGAAGTTTGTTTTAAAGAGCCAGGAAGTTACTCAGGCGCAGACACATCAAACAAATTGATACTTGCGTTAGCTTTTCAGGTAAGACACCACATGTCGCTAGACCGTTGTGTGTAGGTGAAATGTAATCCGCAAGGAGAATTACAGTGATGCTGACTGGGTTAAGCATTTTAGGTTGTGTCGAGATACTTTTATGTCTTTGGCTAATGAACTCAGACCAGCTTTATAAAAGCAGGTTGCAAACTGGTGAAAGCCAATTGATTTCAGATGGCAACTTGCTGCTGTGACAGCATTGCATCACCTTTGATACTAGGGACTGAGGTGGGTCTGACCCGGCGTATTTTAGGTCTGCTTTAATGCGGCATTGCGTCTTTACACTGACTTCTGAGCAGACACAGACCCGCTTTAGAGCAGCCTTAAATCGGCTGTGTAAAGATGCCTTAACTCACACAACCAGTTAAATAATTGTTAATCATTTAAATTTGGAGCAACTTCTAGAAAAATGTCCAATTACTGTAACATCATACTACATTTTCTCTGTAAAAATCCTTTTCTTATTTTAAAACAGTGTAGGATATAACTGTTCAGTGTTTCCAGTTTATATTCAGAGTTATAATTCTACACTACATATTTGGATTTCCTATAATTATTTCCCATTTTTTAATAAATACATTCATAACTATTGCAGACAGAGAGTGTATGGGTATCCCATTCCCCTAAGGCTCAGTGGATCTCCCCTATGTGTAGTTTGCTAGAAAGCCCCTCCCACCCCCGTTTATCTGAGCCCCATCCAGACCCATGACTATGCAGGTTTGTTTAAGATCATGTGATTTCCTGAAAAAAAGAGCCGCAATCTGACGTCACTGTAACCTTCCGATGCATTCTGATTGGATTACATCTTGCATAATCATGTACTGTCCTTTATAAATGGGCAATGCAGTGACAAAAGAATATAGCAAAGAAATTCAAGAAAACAAGACACAACTGCGATACAGAAAACTTCAGCTTGCTGTTTGGAAGTCAGCTCCCTAAGGTTTGACTTTTTCATTTATTCACTTGGCACACATTTTAATCAAACCACAGCAATACATTTTCCTATCGGGAATGTTAATTTTGTCAGATCATTCCCAAAACATAGCTAAAAGGTTCTTTTTCGATATTAATAATATTTGTTGTTATTGATTTTTTTTTTATTTTATTTTTTTTAGGTTGTGCATAATCGTGCAGGTCATTAAGCTATGTTAATAGACATTCTAAAACGTTTAACATGAAAACGTGTGATGTGGCTTATTAAGATAATGAAGGAATAAATTAAGCAGGTTGTGCTATTTTGATGATGCTGCACTGCAGAGTCTGGGTTAGGATGTGAGCACAACATGCAGTGGAAGCGCCAGGATGTTTTCATAGGGGTGGCCGGGGTGGCCGGGGTGGCCAGGGTGGGGCCAGCAACTCGTCTGGGATGGCACAGAAATCTTCATTATTTCAATAGGCTATAGAAATGTGTTTGACAATAAAGTACTGGACTGTGCCTAAAACACAACTGAATACAATTAATTTCTCTTTAATTGTAATTAATATATTTGTGAATTAAGTAATAATGAGTGAATATGTCAGTTTTGGTATTATTCCTCACCTCCAGGTATTTTAAGAAAGGGGGCTGCATGTAGTTCTTTCTTTGCTAGCTTAGCATTAGTGTCTGGTGGAATGTATACTGCAGAAACTATTATAGATGTAAATTCTCTGGCCATTTAAAATGGTCTGCATTTGACCATGAGAAATTTCAGGTTCGGTGAGCAGTATCATCCAGTGAGAACAGCCTTGTCATCCTGTCTGCCTGAAGCAGTGTTACTAGGGTTGGGGTTTTCCCGCACAGTTGGGCTATTTTGAAAATGCAAGAAATTACAGAGCTGCGGGTTGCTTTTTTTTTTTTTTTTTTTGACTACTTTTATAATGTACTGCGGTCGCCGAAAGTGTATGTATAAATAAATAAAAATGACAATCCTTTTACTAATGTGAATAATACTTGGATTATACCTGCCAACTTAAAAACAGAGAGACGGATGTCACAAAGTATCTTTGAGTTTCACCCAGAGCATAGATGGCTTTTACACAGCAGAAATGAACACAACAACAGCCAGTCAAAGGATGTCTCTTATGTCAGCGCCAATAGCCTTGTGGGCAGTGCACCGACATGTGGTGCAGTTGCACCAAAAATAATACTATTTTTATTATTATTTGTAAGGAATATCATTAAACCCAAATATTTTTTTATCCATGTTTTAATATCAAATATTGTGTTATTGTTTTTATTGACTTTGCAGCATGAGTACAGGTACCAAAAGACGTTTGTCATTCAGGAACACTGAATTATTTTGCTGTTACAATAGAATGTTGTAACGAAGTTCATAGAATGGGAAGAAGAAGGCGGGAACCGGCGAACATTTAGACACTTTAATAATAAAATAAACAAACACAAAAGTAAAGCGGCAGCCCCTCACGGGCAACTGCCACACACAAAACACAAAATAAAGTCCAGGCCTGGTCCTCTCTCGTCTTCCACTGTCGTTGCTCCTCCTTCGAGACTGTGCTGGGGGCCCGTCAGGGCGGTCGCCGCATACCTGGCGGTAAGGACAGATGTGGTGTGAGAAAAGGAGACAGAAGGATGAGGAGAGACAGAGGGGAGAGAGCAAAAGATGGGAAAAAAAAAAAAAAAACTCTTGGTCCGGTTCCCGGACACACTGCCGCTTGGTCCTCAACCAGATGAGCGTCTCTGAGTTGTGGTGCCATGCGATGGTACTGGACATCCTTTGGTGGACGGCTCAAAACTCCTCCGCCTCCCAGCAAACGGCGATGGCTCCTCCGGCTTGAGGCCAGCCGGCAGAGAGGCCCCCTGTTCCCTGCTCCTCCCCAACATGGCGGACGGCAGCAGGCTCCGGCCTCCTGGCGAACGGCGCAGACTCCTACGCTCCCTCTCGGACGGCAGCCACCCCTCCTCGACCTCGGAGCACGGCAGCGAGCCTTCCGTCCCACCTATTGTACAATCGCTCCAGCACCTCCGCTTTGGGCAGCCACAGTCGTCCATTCCTTCGTGCTGCCCGACCTCCTCAGCACCGCGATCCCGCTCAGCAGCGAGGGCACTTCTGACAGTGTGTCCCTCCTTCCTCCCAGGTTTCGGCACCAATGTAACGAAGTCTGTAGAACAGGAAGAAGGAGGCGGGAACCGGCGAACATTCAGACACTTTACTTTTGTGTTTGTTTATTTTATTATTAAAGCGGCAGCCCCTCACGGACGACTGCTGCACACAAAACACAAAATAAAGTCCAGTCCTCTCTCGTCTTCCACTGTCGTCGCTCCTCCTTTTATCCTTCCGGAGCTTCTTCATGGGACTCGAGACTGGTGTGTGGCACAGGTGTCGCTCATTATCATTATACTCCACCAGCCTCGTTCCTCGTCACAAATGTCAATACCAATTTACCCCATACTAAAATGGGAAATTAAAAAAAAAAAGATACTAAAATACATCATACGAATACACACAATTTTTTTTTTAAGTCCATAGTCATTTAAAAGTCTACACCTATAGTGAATAGGTGATCTCTTGTATTTTTCTGTTCGACACCTGGGGATTGTCAGTTTATCTGAGTTTCTCGTCTGGTGTCCGGTCCCCTGTTTTCTGAGCGGTGGTAGCCAGTCTCTAAAACTAGACTTGTATAACTTCCTAACAAAATCAAGACTCGTCTCTCTGCTAGTGAACACAATCCAAGAAGGCAGAGGGCGTCAGAATATCCTTGGATGGTAAAACTTTAAACCCCTAAAACTTTAACAAGGTCACAGATTTGTGTTCTGATCTATAGAAAGTGATGGCCAGGTTGGTCTCTGTTTCATGCGGGTAACATGTATGTAGGATATTCAATTTTTTTTAGTTGAGTTTCATTTTATGTTTCTCCACCCAGCTGCCAAGATCATGTAACGTCTAATGGAGAGTACAGGGCTGATGAGAACTCCACCTCTGGGCCATGGTCATATACGTACTTCCAGTGGTCAATTCTGATGGGCCTCAATATGGTTCCCTGTGCAACTCCACATGAGGGATACTCCCAATCAGATAAAAATCCTTGATAATGCACTCTTTGATGACGATTAGACATAAAATGACAAATCCATGGAATATGGCTAGGTCTCACTCCAAGGTCCAGGCACTGCACTGCTACTGTATGACCACAGCATTGAAGGCTTTGGCAAAATCAGTTGTGATTATTGTGCACACTGAACTTGGTTCTTTGCTGGCCTTGAACACAAAATTCATCAGGCTAACTAGATTGTGAGTTGCAGAATGGTTCTGTAGACTATCAAACTGCACAGGGTCTAGATTTGGTGTGACATTGACATACAGTTATGTCATGCATAATCTTATTTGACAAAAATAAAAAGGCAATGTTTATGTTGTAAATTAATTGTTATATAGGCCTGTTATGTTATATTTTAAAATATTGATTAAATTGTTAGTTTTATTTATTTTAATTTCATTAGACAGGATTTTTCATCATACATTTGCGTTAAATCATTAAACACATGAATAAAATGGAAAACACATAATTTAGGGAAAAATAAAATTAATTTCATGAGGCCCTAAATTAAAAGTACTGAAAAATCAGGGTGTCCGCATGTCCTTAAAGTCTTAAAATGTCTTAAATAACATTTTCCTAATAAAAGGCTTAAAATGTTTTAAATTCAGATTCGCTTTGGGGTTTGCGGCAAGGCGGTCGGAGGTTGGAGCGGTATGTGGAGGAATTCCTCGAGCTTGCCAACCAGATGAGCTGGCACGACGCTGCTCTAGGTGCGTGTTTTCAGCTGGGGCTGGACAACGAGACTATCCGTTGCGATCTTCCCATGTGTAAGTATCCCCTGATCGAACTGATAAATCTCATCCTTTATTTAAACGGTTCTAATTTCGAAGTCGAAGAAATAAAGGAAGATTCCAAGTCTTGTCGTACAGTCCCCTCTAGAACACGCCGTGTCATGCCAGTTCACGCCTCGCCGGGAACCCCCACATACCGCACCAACGGCTCGGACCGCCTGCCTAGCCCCAAACACCCCCACGTCCTCCAAAGCTCCATCTGCTTCCTCAGCCCAGAACCACCGGCTGCGGCTCACTCAATACCGCCAGCCGCGCTCAAGCCCGCCAGCCGCCGCCCCGTACTCAAGCCCGCTGGCCTCTCATGTGGCAAGCCACATTAACATTGAGAACATTATTGGCCTGGCGCTCCCCATGGGGTTTGATGCCCCTATCCTCTCTCCTTCTCCTTTGTCTCCGCTGGTCCCGTCCAGCCCTCCTACATCTCCGCTGGTCCCGTCCAGCCCTCCAACGTCTCCGCTGGTCCCGTCCAGCCCTCCTACATCTCTGCTGGTCCCGTCCAGCCCTCCTACATCTCTGCTGGTCCAGTCCAGCCCTCCAGAGCCCGGTCATCCTGAGCGCCCTCCAGTGCCAGAGCCTCCTGAGCCCGCTCCTTCCGAGCACCCTCCGGTGCCAGCGCCTCCTGAACTGTCCCGGGCCTGTAGAACTTTAATTACCCCCAAGAAAATACTAACTAAAGACTAAAAATAACCAGCAAAGCATTGAAACGCATGATTCTTCTGATTTTTGTTATCAAAATCATGCTGCCTGTCTCTTTGTGAGAGACTTCAAAACAAATGAGTGTAAGAGCACACATAAAGAAAGACTTCAGAAACACACTGAGGTAAAAATTCTAAATGTGTAGTTTATTTATAACATGATGTAGTTCAGTAACATACCAAAGATGCTATTTTGCTGAATATTCTCACAATTGCAAATGTTATTGATTTTTAGTTCAATAAACAAGTAGTTAGAGTCAGTTATTAAGTTTTATTTTATTACAGTTACATTCTCACAGCAACACTTGGTGGTGTTTTGCTACTAAATGATTCAGCGTTTTGAATTTTAACATTTTATCAGAAAAAGTGCTGAAAATTAAAATGAAAGAAAGGGTAAAAGAAAAGAAAAAAAACAAATTAAACAAATATGCACATACTACATATAAACAAGTCTTGCTAAGATTCAAAACATAGAATAAATAAAATCAAAATGTTTATTTTAAAAGGGAATTAATGGAATAAACCAGCTGCCAGGTGTGATTGGACAGGGAAAATAATTGGGCTAGGTTTTATTCCTTTTTGGCGTATTTTGAGTAAGCTTTGAGTTGGCACCTGGCAACCCTGTCCTGGAGAATGTAGCGTTCAGCTAACTCAATAGCACTGTCCGGAGTGCCATTATTCAGCAATGTTTTTGTAAAAACAATGACATTAGAATCCATAATTCTCTTGTTGCTTGTGATGCACAGATAAAGTTCATCCATTTTGTTGACCAGTGAACAAATATTAGCAAGAAAACTGCTGGGTGAAGCGAGCCGATGGGGTGTTAGCTTTAGCTTAGCTCTTAGGCCTCCTTGCTTTCCTCATCTTTTTTATGGTCCTGACGCTGTCTGTGAGTAGCAGCCTTCGATGTTCTGGAGATCTCTGATGATCTGGAGATAGGTTAGAGATCAGCAGTAAAAGTAACAGAATGTTGTAATCCAATGTACTCGTAAAAATTCTCTGATATACCACACAGCTTCTAAACAGTGCTGTGTCCAGATAAAGCATCACTGACAACAGAGAGTAGAATGGATTTATTGGAGATTAAGGATTGAAAGGACTTGAAAGTAAAACTAGCAGCCTGTGTGAAACAGGCCTGCTAACTCTCACACATTTAGCGTGAGATTTGCGCAATTGTCACTTTTGTCACGCTCTTACGCCACAAATCCATTTTCTCATGAAGTCAAAAGCACCCTCAGTTACAACTGTAATAATAAGACACTGGAAAAACAGATTTGGTAAAGGCTCCAGTGCATATTTGTGTTTGCACTCTGGAAATCACCAAAAGATTAAATTTACAATGTGTTTTCGTAGCGCTGAGCAATGTAGCCAGTCACAGACATATTTGTTAATTTCTTGAACACTTGTGATGGGCCATTGCATTCAAGTTAGTCTGAATTCACTGAACTCTAAGTGCCAGATTTCTTCCCATGTACACTTTCCAGTCTTCTCACTGTAAATAAGAGGTTCACTGATTATAAAGGAACTTTGTGAGATCGCGATGAACCTTTTTAGTGATTATCAAGGAAGGGCTATTTGCCCACTTCTTGGCTACATATAATCCATATAATACATATTCAGAATTTCAATAAAAGTATTGTTTTTCACCCTGCTAGTGGCCCTATACCCTGTACAAGCAGCAAAGTTTTGGGAGTGATAAATCACTCATGAATCAAGGATTCATTTTCGAATGGGAGAGGGGTCCGAGCTCGGCATTTAGCCCAGACCCAGAGTGCTCCCCGTGCTGGGGTAGGAACGGGCTGAAGGTGAGAAGTCAGGGTGGTGGAGGGGAGCTGAAAGACTAGAGATAATGAAGGTAAGGCTGCTTTTATTATTTATAGGGTTCTCTCTGTTCACCCAGACCAAGAGCGCTCCCCCAAAGATGATATTATCGCAGGACAGAAGCCAGAGTGGGGCTTGATAATCCTCCCCAAACCTTGCATAGCTTAGGGCAGAAGGGATGCTGGACTTTGCTTGTAGTATCGGCACTGCTGCGGCATCTGGAAGCGAATAAGGCTCCTGCGGGAGTGGGTACAGCTGCAACATCTGGAAGGGGAATGTGGCTTCTAGCCAAGCGCCGCGACCCGCATCTGTAATGGCTTGGTCGATGTCATGATAGTTGAGAGAAAATTCTTAGAGCGGAATGAGGCTGTTAACTAGGGATGGGATGATAAATCGTTGCAAAACGAATTGAGAAATGATTCGAGATTTTCCGAACACATCGCGATTCTTTCTCAAATAGATTCTGAGCTAGATTAGAGCGCCATCTGCTGTTAAAATCTAAGCTCAGAATTGATTTCAAAGAGAATGGCGATGCATTCGGAAGATCTCAGAATCGATCCACGAATCAATGTATTGTTCCATCCCTACTGTTAACGCTCGGGAACGGGGAAATATGCAGGGATGAGAGATGGATTATGAGGCTTTTTTAATTTTTTACTTTTCTGGTAGCTACGCCGATGTGGCTAACTTGGAAAACATTAAGGAGACGGACAGAAAAGGGGCAGATCATGAAGTTTGCGTCTGTTTCTTTTTTAATTAGGAGATAGACTGTTTCAGGTTCGGCAAGAGCGGACTGAAGATTGGGGCAGATGAGGCTTTGGGACGGGAGATTTCTGACACCGGGGTGAAAGCTGTGGGAGAGACCTGATAGTACAAAATCAGTAAAATGAGAGTCAGGGTGATAAAGCAGTTCTGAAACGAGAAACATTTGCTGGTTGGATGAGGTATTTAGAAAGCACGGGACGTAGCTGGTGGATTTGGGCTAAGATGGTTCGGGGCAGGGGGGAATGGATGGGTTGATAAAGGGGCATATGATGGTGGAGTGGGAAAAGGATTAGCAGATCGAGCCTGACATGTTGCGGCAGCCTAAAAACACTCTGTTGTGAAGTCAGTGTCCAAAGCCCCCTAGTAAGGACACTGGTTCCATTGGGCACATTTAGCTGCAAATAATTTGTAGTACATGTAAAAGTGAGAGCCTCGGTATAATAATGCGAGCTCGGCGACTATCGTGAGATAGTTGTCGAGCTTGCGTCTCCTGTAAGGAAAAAGATAACTTCTGTGTAACGGGTAAAAGCGATTATGAATTCGGTTCACTGCAGTCGATTTGGAGATCTGCAGACAAAGGTGAAATTGGTGACAAAAGGTAAAAAAGATCTGCGTCCGCACCTGACAAGATCTGCATCCTGATGGTGTTAGTTACGGGGGGTGGTTCCGATGCAAGAGTGTTTGGAGGGATAGGGAGGAGCGTGGCTGAGGATAGTAAGAAGGAAGAGCGGGCAGGGGGAGGAGGAAAGGTAGCCGCCGGAACCACTAGCGGAGGCATGTTTGCGCTTGGGACAGCTCCGGGTGTGGAAGAGGGGAGGGGAAGAGAGGGGGAATGGCGGGCGTCGGATCCTGCTTTTTGCAAAGTGTCTGTCAAGCGAACTAAGCGTAATATGGCTTTATCCCCTCATCAAGTCTGTTTGCACTGCATGTTTCAAAAGGAAGTGCACACTTTACATACACGATCAGCTCGTGATCTGCTGTTTTCTGTGTCTCAAAGGCTCTCAGTTCACAGTAAATGCAGTGAACTCCATTACTATGAGTTTAGCACGTATCTGGGAATGTAACAGCCACCAGTTACGCTTTTTCAAATCAGCATAATTTTCAACATTTTATATGGGCAAATGGTTACAGTATTATACTAGATTTATAATGAGATTTATAATGTGTTTGTAAACCTGTTTTTACAGAAGTTGGAGTTTTCTGTCAAAATAAAAGCTCAACTGCAGTTTCTGCCAAAATAAAGGCTCATTGGTTTATCTCTTGCAAGCAAGGACTAAATTTAACAGACAAACACAAAGAAAACGGGCAGAGCAAGCTCACTGTTTATTTTATATTGTGGCGGATGTTTATATGAATGTATTTCTGAAGGGAACTGACTTCAGAAAAGTTTAAATGGCACTTTTTTTCCTCTTATCACTGCCATTAGGCAGGCGAACATTATCCAAGGGGCGAGGAAAACGGGTATTCCAAATAGGCAGGCTAGAGTTCATACGAGGGTCGAGCAGAGTCCGAACGACAAGGCAAAGGGTAATATCCACAAAGGGCGAAAGGTCCAGGGCAGGCTGAAGGCAGACAAGACGATATACCAGGCTAGAAAACAAGACTCTGAAAAACTAACAAGAAACACGACTGAACAAATCTAGGAATTAACAAGGAGTCTCCGTACGGCAGCTAACACACAGAGAGTGCTAAACACAGTCCAATACTTGGCCCAAAATAGTGGGAAGGGCCTCGTATTTATGCAGTTTGTTATTGGCTGCAGCTGTGAGTGAGGTGAAACATGGGAAAGGTAGTCCGGGGTGTAGTGCAACAGTCTGTGTAACGTGAAATGACAAGGCGACCTCTGATGGCAAGCGGACTGGAGATCAGGACCAGATTCATGACACACGTAAAGAAAATTTTAACATCAAAATAGAATGCATGCACCTGTATAATAACAAGTGGTTCCCTGCATTATCTTAGGAAAATGTCTTCTGATTACAGTACTGAGCCGCTGCAGTAGAGCAGCTCTAATGCACCATTAAATTAAGGATGAAATACCATAGAGCAATAAAATTAGTAAAAGTATTAAAAACTTCTACAGTACATTTTATCAGGTATAATTAAGTTTGAAAATGACTGAAGGAAATACTGTTTGCTGAATGTAACGATTTATCCATTGGAGGCGAGTTGTGATGTGAACCCAAGTGCAGTTTATTGAAACAAACGTGTAATCCAACCAATGACTTGACTGGTTTGACTTGACTTGAACAAACTTAACATGAAACAGACTTAGCATCAACACACTCACCAACAACAGGTTACCACATTAATACACGACAAGAGACAATGGCAACATGAGGGCTATATATACCAAACAGTGAGGGTCACATGACAAGAACATGACACATTGAACTAGGGAACCAATAGCAGGAATACATCAGAGCAAGGGAAGCAAGATACAAACAGCAAAAATCAAAATACAAAATAAAAGAAATGTAGAATAAAAGACATGGCAGACTGTGGAACAATGGCGGTCCTGGGCCTTGGATCAGTGGCAGACTGTGGAACCATGGTGGAGCTGGACCATGGAACAGAGGCAGACAATAAAGCCATGCAGCAGAAGTCCACCATGTCTGATCCTGAGGAGCCTGGAGCCATGGCGGGGCAGGCAGAGGTGGGAGCCGTGGCGGGGCAGGCAGAGCCGGGAGCCGTGGCGGGGCAGGCAGAGCAGGGAGACTTGGTGGAGCCAGCAGGGCAGGAACATGGACAGACCACTTGACCATGACAGACCGGGCAGTGAGTTCATGAAAGGCCTCCTTGGCCGTGACAGGAGAGGCAGTGACTTCATGGATGGGTGCTACCACCTTGAGAGGTTCTGCAGAGGAAACTGCCACCTCTAGGGGTTCCGCAGTGGATGCCACCTCCTCTTCAGGAGGTTCTGCAGCAGAAGCTGCCACCTCTGGAGGCACTGCCGCGAATTCGTGGACAGACGAGGCCTCTGGAATGCAGTGTGCAACCCTTATGCTCAAAATTGCGACCGCCATTAGAGGAAGAGCAGCAGAGGGTGGCCACTGGACCACTAGAATGGTTGGGGGTGCTGATGTCATTGGGGTGCCATCAGTCCATTTAGTCCATTAGGTCTTGGCTCAAGCTCTGCATCAGCAGGAGCTTGGGTAGTATAGCCCATATAGCAGCCTTACTAATGTGCTCTGCATCTCCGATGTCCTAAAGAAAACTATCAAATGGTACCACTTAAATAAATATGCATGTGAATATAACAAAAATAAATAAATAAAACCTGCCTACGAATTTATGCAGCCTCCTCGTCTCCTACATTTTTTCCTGTATAAAAGGAGATGCCATTTTTGTCACTTTAACCGTGTCTGCATAATGAAAATATGCACAATGAATGAATGTACCTGCAGTGCAAAAAAACCCTTTTCTTACTTAGAATTTTTGTCTTCTTGGTTCCAGTCAAAATATCTAAAGATTCTTAAATCAAGCTGCATTTTATACATTAAAAAAAAAAGACATAAGACATTTAGCCTTACAGATGTTACTGTTTTTGATAATGAACATGAATTCACATCTAACAGATGTAATCCTGCATCCTCAAGCTCCAGTCAAAAGTGCATTTCTAAGAGCCAATCTATAGAAGGGCTAAAATAACAGTATTCTGTCAGGTCTGTGCAGCTGACTGAATGTTTGACTTATTCTGTGTTGCAGGTTCAGACACGATGAACGGCATTATTCCCAGGAGCAAAGCAAAAGGCACTGACATCTGTGCATTTAACAACAAGTATTATGTCATCCGCTCTGACCTCGGCTGCTATATGCAAACAAGTGATTTGAGTAAAGGTTCAGATATCTCTATTTTCAGTCTGCACCCTGCTTGCCAAAATGGAGACCATTACATTGGTGGAGATAGCTACTTTCACATCATCAAGGGCAATTCCTGCCGCAGAGTCACAAGCCTGACGACAGAAAGCAATACTGTAGTTTACAGCCTTCATCCCAGCTGCCAGGGTGGAGACCACTACTTTGCAGCTCATGGCTATTTTTACATCATCTTCCAAAAAAAAGGCACCTATCGAAGAACAACAAACATGACTAAAGACTCTGAAGAACTCGACCTGCATCCCAACTACAGTGATGGTCTGTATTTCTGGGGCCCAGCAAACCACAAGAAAACTGGCTGCTACTTCCTCAAGCCCACCTCAGAGTGGGGAGTTGAGTTCTGCACCGGTGTTGATCTCAGCGACGACGAGCACACCGCTGTCTGTGCTGTTCATCCTGATGTTCTTAACTTCCTTCCTGGTGGGCTCTCAGTAACTAAAGGCCCAGCCATTGGCATGTGGGAGAATATTGAAACTATAACTAATGGCAGCAATGTACCAGTGACATGGCAAAAGAAGATCACTAAAAAGGTTGGATACAATAAGGAGAAGATGACCCAGATCACTCAAAACTGGAAGAAAGAAACATCAGCCTCGATTGAACATGGAGAGCTTGCAAAGTTAATTGCGAAGTTACAGTTCTCCTTTTCTGCAGAATACGGAGGTTCACGTGTCGGCACTGAAAACGAAAGCTGGAAGGAAGCAACTGAAGAGGAAGAACTGCTCAACTTTCAGCTGAAGCCAAAAGAGTCTCTATATCTGTGGCAGCACAAACTGTGTCTTGGTCAAGAACCAGTGTTGTTCTGCTGTAATTTAAAGATTACCAGTGAGCCAAACCCTCCAACTTCACCATGAATATCAACATTTCAGGATCGCTCAGCTCCAAGGATAACCAAGTGCTTTTCAGTCAATACATTAACTATACATTCTCAAGCAATTATATAGAGATATGCATGTACTGGTTCTGGAATCATTTAATATAGCAAATTCAGTTACAGATGATGTAACTAGAATTACTGAAACGTTCATGATAAAATCTGACAATGCTACTTTAAATCTCGAAAGTCTTGGTGTTTTCGCTGTCATTCTGTTTCTTTACACTGTGCTGTCTGGGAATGTAGATTTGTCAATCTGTTCAGATGTCTGATGAAAACCTGACCAAATGCCTGTTCTTTTGTGGTGTTTAGCGTACATCTCATAAGGTTAACACAACAGATTTTATTTTTTATCTTACTGAAGGTCTGTCAGCAATCACACCAGGAAGCAGAGGTATATTATACGAATCACCAGGTTTATTGAGATCGACAGATGTAAATTAAGCAATAGTCCAATGGGGGCGAAGACTCCCTGACAAGGTGAAAGCTAGATGGGGACAGAGTTTATTTGTTCCACAACAAAATAATGTCTGAGAGTTCCTGCCCTTTTATTATGGTTAGACAAACTTTGAAAATTCAATTTTAAATAAATTCAGTTTATTTATGAAGCACATTTAAACTCAACCTTGGTTGGCCAAAGTGCTGTACATAGATTTGAAAAAAAAAAATAAAATAAAAATGAGACAGAAAAATTACATTTTTAATTCAGCAAACGCAGAAGCTGTTCTTTGAAGGTTTGATCATGGAACAAACAGGAAGTGACAGCTGTTTGGAGACTGAAGTGATCTACAGGGGTTGGACAAAGAAACTGAAACACTGGCCAATATAGTGTTGGTGGCTTAATGGCTATATTTGCGCAGCCTGCTGGCCACATTTCACTGATTGCGCATTCCACCAGTAAGAGCAGAGTGTGAAGGTTGACTATGTGCACCCAGTGGTTCAAACATTGTAC